>JABFFE010000586.1:0-89788 GCA_013623625.1 Fusarium setosum | reverse complement strand
AGCAGGCTGGGAGTTCAAGCGGGAATCTATACGTAGGTAGTTTGGCTGTCGACTTGATATGCCTATGAAGAGTACCATCATAAGAAGGACAAGAGTCATCATAAAGTTATGGTTAAATCATCAAAGGTTATTCATAAAATTTACAAAATTCATCCCAACCCGCCCTAAACTTAGGGCTTTTATTACATTATAACAATATTAGGCGACCATGAGAGCATTATCATCTCAAGTTTGTTCTTAAAAACATAGCCTTTGTCTCCTCCCAGTGACAAAACATTCGTCAGAGCTCAATGTCGTTCGTTGACGCAGCAAAATGCGCGATTGTGCGCCCCATCATTGTGTCTACTCGAGGAGAGTGACCGGCACCACCTTTCCTTCGAAACTTTTGCGCTCACGTGTGAGGCGAGCGAGATAATCAATCGTAGACTCGCCGCGGAGCTGGGAATACTGCCATCTGTTGCCGACAAATCTGCATGCTGCCCTCCGGGCGCCGGACCAAGCGTGGATGGCTGCAAAAGGAGCTGAATCTTCCGCTTCCAGATACTTTGTCTCGTAGTAACGGTCAACCAGGAGCCACTGAAGCAACTTAGGGTAGACCTTGGTTGCGTCCACCACGGATCTGACGACCCGTTGGCCATGTTTGTCGATGCTGACATATGAAGGTCGGGCGCCACGACGGACAAGCATCTTGAAGCATTTGAAGGCACCAATGGTACCAGCAAACATCAAGGCCGACCCTTTGTCGCACCATTCGCGTTCAAAGTCGAACCCAAAGTTCAGAAGTTGCTCCAAAAGACCCGCATCCTCAATGCGGATGGCAAAGCACCCTGGGCTGAGACCAGATGTAGGTTCAAAGTTGACAACTCGAGAAAGAAACTCTTTCGGAATACGCCGTAGAACTGCTTTTAGTGCAATGGGCGTCCACGTTCGGCCCTGGGGCTTGATCAAAAACGAAGGCTCATATTCCGCAAGTCGATAAAAGTCAAGATGACCCAAGGCGTAGGATCTCGTGGCAGAGTTCCAGCTGATCATTATCGAGGCCACGCTTGAGCGGCCTATTGTGGTGTCATATAGGTCCATGCCAAGGCCGGAAAACTCGTGCAGAGCTTCCAGACCAGATCCGGGATCCAGGAAGCCCACCCCATTGAAAGTCTGGGGGTCAGCACCGTACTTTAGCAACAGACGGACCACTTCAACTTGGCCGGCAGCGGCTGCTCGACCTAATGGAGTCGTTCCCTCATCGTCTCGAGCATTTGGGTCAGCTCCTGATTGGAGAAGCAGCTCCGCTAAGGGTAGAAGGTTGTAATCTGAAGCTAGAAGAAGGGGCGAAATAAGATGTGTATCTCGAGCATTGACGTCGGCACCGTTGGAAATTAGCATCTGGGCCATGTTGCAATACACCTCTGTCTCAGGCGCAAGAGCATCATCCTTCACACACGTCAAGACCAGCGCGTGCAAGGCGGTCCAATCGCTACCGCCATAATAAAGAATGTCCATGTCGACTTGGTTGCGATAATTCAGGACGAAGCGTAAGAGTCTCGTTTTTGTGTCTTCGCTGCTGGTGAACTCGGATAAGCCAGATAGTCCTGATTTTTCCATTAACGTCCTATGATTCACTGTCAGCTAAAGTCTCAAGTCGCTGGCAGCAATTCTCACCAATACTCCTCAGCATGGGCCGATAGGTGGTCAATAAATATCCGAAGAACCCTTTCCTGGTGCACAATACTTGGTCCTCCCATGACTTGCTGGTATTGGCAAAGGGCGTAGAGTGGCGAGTAAGGCAGACGGAACCACAGTCTCCCTTCGGCGAGGTATGCGTCCAGGCACTTGCTGAAGAAGTCATACAACTTCTCGTGTGGAATGAAAATGTTGAACTGTAGAAGCTTCTGAATCTGGAGACACCCACGGAGAAGGGCATTGTAGCCACCCGGCCAGTGATCGCGGCAGCCAGTTACAAAACCCCTAAACCCAAGATCCAAAAGTTCAAGCATCGGGTTCACAAGACTGAAAGCAGCTGTATAGCTGAGGAGAGTGCAACCATCACATGGTAAGATGGCAGACTCAAGCTCCTCTTTTGAGACGTGATTGAGGAGAGAGGCAAATAGACCTCCACGAGTCGCTCGATGGCGACTGATGGTGTCTGCTATCATGGCGCCGAGCCGTCTTGGCTCACTCTCTTTGGGCGTATCAACGGCTCGACCATGGAACGGACGAGAGACCAGCTCCTGGGCTTCGGAACCACCTGTTGGGCTCCAGGGACCCAGCAAAGAGATTCCATAATCTTCTTCCTGGTCAGGGTCCAAAAGTGAATCCTTCAAATATTCAATCACCCGTTCATTGGTCCCCAGAATAGCCCAGAAGAGCGGTGTCCTCCCAGAGGAATCTTTAGCCTCCAGGTCTGCTCCACATCTAGCCAGAACTTTGATACAATCCAAAGAGCCGGCCTTGGCAGCCAGATGACCCGGGGAGAGGCCATTTCCCGCGGTGACCGAGTCGAGCTCGTCAACCAAAGGCGTCGCTTCTAGAAGTATCTCCAAAACGTCGCGATGGCCGTGGGCTGCAGCCATCTGAAGCGCGTTGTAGGAGGTGCTGCCGTCTTGGTAGACACACTCCCAGTCAAAACCAACAGGTGCCTTGTCAATGATCTCTTCCATGACAGTAGCTTGCCCAGTCTCTGCTGCAGCGATCAGGGCGTTATACCCATCTGGTCCAGCCAAGCCCGGATCTGCGCCATGGTCAAGCAAAGCACTTGCTATCTCGGCCTTGAACAGAGAAATAGCTTTCGTCAACATTGACCGTTGCTTTGATCCAGGAGCAGTCGGCATCTGGTTAAGATTCATTCCACACTTGACAAGTTGCGACACCAGCTCCAGAGCGACCAAATCAGCGGGTATATCCAGCACCGCATCGAAGATCTCGGCCTGCCGAGCGATCAAGTCGTGTGGCTTGGTATTGCTGAGCAACGGCCGGATCATTCCGAGCTTCACGTCGCTTAACAAGAGCTCTTCCAGCAGAGAAATATAGAGCAAGCCTTCCCGAGGCACATATATGTCAACAGTCTTGACCAGCAGCTCAACCAGGTCGTCTTGGCGAAGCCGTACAGCCTGCCGCAACAGGTGGGCCGCTTCAGAAGAGCCGGAGAACGGGCTAAGACGACCCGTCGCCCCTGCTGCGTCTCCCGACGACGCGTTCAAAACAGTAGTAATGAAGGGGAATTGCCAGGGCAGCCACGAAGGCTGGCCGTCTTCCTTCTGTGCCATGCAAAGAAGCGCCCACTCCCCAGTCTCTTCTTCGTAGTCGGCGAGGGCGCCGTGCTCAACCAGGCACGAAATTGCCATACGGATAAACGCAGACAAGAAGTAGACAGTCGAGGGAGGCTCAACCGACCCGCCAGAGACCAACGGGAGAATGTTGCGACAAAACCGTTCCCAGATGCCCCGCCCTTGATGATCTCGCGATTTCAGAACCTCGGGTGTGAGGAGCTGCTGGTAGCCGGACCGAGTCATGTTAGGAAAACATGAAGGGTGTGCCGACGGTTGGGAGAACATGAGAGGTCGGCCAGGGATGAGCTTGGTGTTGGTAATGACCGTCTCTGCTGCTGTCTGGCCATCGGGGAATTGTTGGAGAAGCCCTTGACATTTGTCCAGAATCATTCCGACAAGTTCAGCCGAAGCAGACATGTTCAAGGACCTGAGTAAAAACCTGTCATTCTCATTTGCCTGCGGAATGATCTCAAACAGCTTTTCGACGAGATATCCATTGCCCCATTCAATAGCCCAATGGGCCAATTGTTGATTGTCATGCGGACGGATATGTTCCTGAGACGCGTCCAGTAGGAACCGTGCTGCTAACGGTGATATCGAACGCGAGCCTTTGGGAAGATTCGACAGATTCTTGACGTAGGAAAATGAAGCCCTCAGCGGCGTGTGGCCGGCTTGGCACGTTATCTCGAGGTTCCTTTCCTTGTGCGGATCGTTTTCCCATAGCCAGCGGAGAAGATCGACGTCGTTTGTCGACGCCGCAAGGTGCCAAATTGTGCGGCCATCATTGTCTACATCAAACGTTGGAGCATGATGTTCCAAGACGAGCTTTGAGAGGGCTGTGACCTCTTCCACAACCATGAGTGGTGTGCGGCCGTTCGAGTCTCTTGCTCTCAGGTCGGCTCCAGCCCCAATGAGGATGTCCATGATCTCGAGCTGCGACCCTTCCGTAGCCATGTGAAGAATGGTCCCAGCAAGCCCTCGTTCATCATATGAAAGGTTGGGATCATATCGGGGATCATGAGTGAGACGCTCGATCAATGTCACTTCAAACTCCAGCACCGCGGTTCTCACCGTGTCAGGAATTTGGTGATCATCTAAAGCGCTGATTTTGCCGTCTGTGGAGAAAGCAAACTTGACATTTGCATGCTTCATGAGCTGGGATACCGTCCTTTGTGTTTCCGCGTAATCGGACCCCTCGTCTGCATCGAATGTCATATCGTAGACGTAGGTGAGCAGACGGGCAAATCTTGCCTTCTGCAGGAGCCCACGCTTTACTAGCGTCTCTCTTTGTAGCAGTTGAACAAAATTCCGATCAAGACTCGCTCCGTTATTCACAATGCGTGTAAAGATGGCTTCGTACTTGGTCGTAATCGCCACCCAAAAGGCCAATCCCGCTAGTGACACTTGGTCGGCGTTCTTCCAGTGATATCGGTAGGAGGGGTCAGCGCCAGCATCAAGAAGCAAAAGAACCGTAGCTGCTTGATCAACATCAGAAGTGTCTCCTCCAACGAGTAGCGAGCTCCATGAGTCTGGCTCCGAACGGGTGACGAGGACCTTGGTGCCTATAAGAGAGCAGAACAGAGGCGTGCCGAGGAAGGCACTGGATTTGTTGACATCGGCTCCCATAGAGAGTAGATCTCTACAGAGACTTGGCAGGCCCAGCGCGGCAGCTATGTGGAGCGGAGAGATATCGTTGCAGAGACCATCAGTGAGCTCGAGCAGGAGCCTCGGCGACAGAGCCAAGGGCCCAAGCGTCCGAGGAAACGTCTCCCTAGCGTACTCCAGGACCCATTGCACGAAGCTATTGGGAGTCCGAAATAGCGAACAGACCTGTGGGCGGAGCTTCTGCCAGTACTGCTCCGAGTATTTTGGCCATTCTATGGCTGCCCTCCTATAGTTCGGCGTCGTCATTCGACGGGATTGAACCAAGGAAACTTCTCTGTTGTACTCTGCTGGCTCTCGGCCGTGGCTGTTGAGCACCGACAACCAAGAAGAGACTTCTTCTGGGCTTGGTTCCGTTTCCTCATTGCCATCAACGAACCGGGGGGTCTCAACTTTGTCGGCGTCTCCTTCGTCGTCCCTCCTGGGCACCAGCTGAGGGATCGAGTCAGAGCCCAGTATCGAGAATTGCAGTGCGATATCTTCGAGAGATTCTGACCCGAGGACAAAACTGAACTGAGCGCGGCTATCAAGAAGGGAGGATCTGGCTGCTCTAATGCCATCGGGGGTCGCAACGGAGTAGGAAGATGTCAAAGCGCTAATCAACATCTCGCATTGGTCGACCAGAGGCCAGGTGGCCTCGGAGTCGACAACGGGCGCTTCATTGCTTGACAGCTCCGTGATGAGTGACTCGAGGCTGTGAAGGACGCCACCCAGTAGCCTTAATTCAACAACTAAAGGCTTCAGGTCGCTCTTGGACGATCCCTTGGATGACCTCTTGGAGGAGGATCCATCCCTTATGTGTGCGTTGATGGCAGCACAGGCGTCGAGTGTCGACTGCTTCAACAAGCTGATGCGCATCAGCATTGTCCGTTGTGCTGGCGACATGTTGTGTTGCAAGAACCACTACGTATTTAGGGATTAGAAGAGCTCCAAGACAATGCAAATATTATGACGAAACATGAATGAATACTCTAAGTGCTATGAGCAGTCTCATGCCAAGACTATTGTCGACCAGTCTTGGGATCCAATCCAGATTTGCAGCTCACCTCGTAGGAGTGTCAAGTATCAAATGTGAGGCAAAGGGCCATCAAAGGCCAGGGTGGCAAGACTGTATTAATGCTAGATCCACATGGACAGCATGATGGATGCAGATGAAGAATACAAGGTCGTATGGCGGTTCGAAATTCTCTCGTCGATGCCAAAGTAACGTTGCGATGACGAGGTTGCGTAAAGTTGTTGGTTGCCTCGTTTGCTTCAGCTTACCTGGCAGTGGAGGTTATCTTGCTTTTGGGGGTTCACGTCAAAAGCAAGGGGGGAGGAGCTTGGACCACCCAGTGCGAAATTTAGCACACAAACCCTTGGCATATCAGCAATTATTATCCATACGTCGGTATAAGTCTCTAGACTAGGCAGATAAATAAATAATTAAAATTTCATATCTTTGAGATATATTACAAAATTCTTTATTTCATGCCTATTTCTTTATTATCCTTACATTAAGCGCCTATTTATTTAAAGTATGCAGGGTCTTATTGTACTGTATTAAACCCGATACACAGTGCAAAATGCACTCCGCCAATGTGCCTAGGTACCTCATCAATTCGCTAAGACCTCACTATTGATTGGATTGATGATATACCTTGTATTACAGAATATGAAGTATTGATAACTTTGCTTTCAAGGCATCTTACTATATATGCCGAGTGTCTGCATCTCTAGTACAACCGCGATTCCCTAGAGGTAGGCGGGAGCCCGGAGGGTGGCTTCACCGCCCTAGAGGAGTATCGTACCTAGCAAATGCAGATGATGGATGACCTGGATGGCGGCGACCGAGAGAAAGTCAAGCTGCCCCCAGCCGACGCGCTGGAGTGTAGACGGCACAAGAAATCATTCAGGGCGGTCTGAACTGAACAAGGACCTACGGTTCACATCCCTTGGAAATAACGGACATTCAGAGCATATCCTCAACCTACAAGGCTTCATTACCCTAGGAGAGAAACGAAGGTGACATGAATAAAGACTCGGATCATAACGATCCAGTGGAAGAATTAGGTGCTTGACCCAAGCCAATCCACTTTTAGCATTATGAATTGTAAGAAGGACGTATTGCATTGCGACAACCACACGCTCATGCTATCCGAATTGGTGATGCTTGTCGATGGGGATCGAGTAGATGAATCAACCCGAGAGCTATGTAAGTTGTTAAACAAGCTGGTACCCGTTTGTATTCGGACATTATATCAAACACCAGGCTATATATCCACCGCTTCCTACCAAGAACGAGCTCCCTTCTTGAACCCCTCATACTCCCGACTATACCAATCCTGACACCACGGGTTATCCTCAACACGCTCCCCGTCCAAGTCAAAGACACTACATGTCACCCAAGCCCTCACGCCGTCCATCCAGCTCGGATCAAAATGGTCACCAAAGTCACCAATCTGATACATCCCCCAATTTCCCTCTTTGAACGTCACGGTCTCCAGCTTGCCCCCATCCTGAGCCCTGCGGAGCAGCTTGAACATGTCCCGCGCCGCGGCGGGGTTCAAGAGCGGCAGCGCCATCAAGGTTTTTCCCGTGGGTGAGACCTCAGGACTGACGATACTCATATTCTTTCCCCAGTCTGCGTTTCCCAAGTTCAAGTAGATGGTCAGGTTCTTCAGGTTGGGGAGGCTCTTTGCCAGTCTTTCGAGCTTCTCGTTCGGCCAGTCGTCATTCTCACGGTTAAGGTCGATGGCCAAATCCTGCAGCCCAGGTGCCCACTCGCCCAGCTTTTTAAGCTGGTCGGTGGATAAAGTAGGTCTCGGATCTGTCTCGTGCTCGGCATTAGTCCACTCCAGCTGCCGGAGTGACGGGCCATGATGTCGCATCACCGCATCAAAGACGTTGGGGTCGCAAGTCTCGCTGTCCGTCCACGTCAAGTTAGTCAAAGATGATGGTGACAATGCCAGTATAAAATCCCGGGCACGCGGTGGCCGCGGCGATGACAATCTGTTCTTGGGCAAAGGACCAGGCTCGGCCTCCCACAGTTCCAGCTCCTTCCTCCAGTCTACCCATCGGCCTTTGATTGCGAGCGAGCGGAGGCCTGTCAGTGCAGCCGGGAGACGGTGAAGAAAAGCGTCCCCCTTTGGCTTGATACTACCGGGCTTGACGGAAAGCGTGTGAACTTGGGAAAAGTCCATAGCCTGAAGCCAGAGGTCCATGTTTTCCGTTGATCGATGCTCAACTGCTAGATTCCTCCACTGATACCACTTGTCTGCCTGGCCATTTTCCCACCACCAAGACCAAACACCTCCCTGTGCGAACGGGTTATTTCGTTGGAATTTGTATTGCGCTCGGTCGAGATGCCATCGGGCGCGGTAGTACATGTCTGTAGCCCACACAACAGCTCGGTTAGATGACGAAGAAACAGGCCAGCTCCCATCTTTGTTGGACCAATGCGGCCTTCCTGAAGTAAGGTCCTTCCATTCAACACAGTCATAGTCATAACCTTCCAGGGTCAGGACATGCGGAGCTGAGAGATAACGATCGCTCCCGTCGAGGGCAAAGGGCATACTCCATCGAACAGGAAAGCTGTCGCATCCCATGACAGCAGTATATACGTCTAGCTCCGAGATGTTGCCACACGACAGCATGGCGTCGTGGACGGCATTATGAGTACCAAAGGGGCCGTTGCCCGGAATGACAGCCTGGATCTTGGTCGGACAAGGATCACCAGGAGTCCATTGTGGCTTCTCTTGGTCGTCGTGCTGCCTAGCGATAACGGGAGAGAAAGCCAAGACAAAGATGAGGAGAAACGCCAACCCTCTTGGTGGCTTAAAGATGGCTACATGGGCCATCTGGATGTGCTTGGTTTTATGCGATCAGTTGTCCAAGTACAGAGACAAGGATGCTAACTGCGGGACAAATTTCATATCGGCCTCGGGGTTGGGGCGTGATCCCAGTATTAAAAGCACCACCACAACGGATGACACGTTTTCCATATCCAATATGGCTAAAGGATCCAGCACACGGCCACAAAATGAGACGCAGCGAGGTGGGACATCTTGTTGCCTAACGGTCATGATGAAATAGCAAGATTGTCCTGATTGTATGGCCATAGTCATGCTCAACCCATTCAAACCCCCAACTCCAAATCCTATGATGTTTTTCCGAGTTACCAACTGTAATCATGATTCTTAAATAGGCCGCCACCCTCTTACAATGACAAAACTCCATTATCCCCACGTTCCACCGCCGCCGCCTCCTCTGCCTCCCTTCCTCTGTGCACTCAACCGCCAGTCGTCCTCGTTTGCAAACTTGTTATACAGTGGCTGAATCCTCTCCGCCTTCTTCCTCTTGCTCAAACGATCCGTCGGTGCGACCTTGAAGAATGTTGGTGCCGCTTCGACAAGCCACTTGGGCTCAATACTTGTCGTACAGTGCATATACTCTTTGGTTGTTAGCACGAGCTCGTGGTAAATCACCCACTCAGCCTGTTTGCCAAACAGCGCCGAGCTTGGGTGCAGATACACGGGCGTGCCCTCGGTAAGCGTCTTATATCCCTCCTGCGGATCCTTGCGCGCCGCGTTGCGGAAGAAGCCTGAGCAGAGGGCTCGGCGTACTTTTTCTGTGGCGCGGCCGCACGACATGATGGGGTGCTTGTACCGGTCCATGATCTTAACAATCTGGTCGCGAACGTCCTTTGCACGCCGCATGGACCGCGCCTGGATGAAGTTTTCAAAGCACCACGGGTTCGAGTAGCCGTTCTGCTTCCACGAGTTGTACACGTTGAGGAGGGTGAGGTGGTCACCATGGGGGTCATGGAACTTTGCTTTCTTCTGGTCGGCCTGGGACTGCTTCTCCTTGGGGCGGTAGAAGACGGTCGGAATGTTGAGCATGGAGACGATGCTTAGCACTTCTTCAGCGCATTCGAGCTCAACGGCGGCGATGAGCACCTTTGCAAGAGAAGGCTCCATGGGGAAGTCGGCCATCTTTCTACCCAGACGAGTCAAGAGACCTTCATCATCCAAGGCGCTAAGAGCGTATAGTTCCTCTAACGCTGTAAGCATGGTATTGATCGGGGGAGGGTCCATAAAGTCAAAGTGTAGTAGGTCGTTGATGCCCATGGCCTTGAGCATGAGGATCGTGGTAGACAGGTTCTGCCGCTGAATTTCAGGGATAGTAGTCGGCAGCATTTCAGACTGGTAAGCAGCTTCAGTATACAGCCGGAAGCATTTTCCCGGTCCAGTTCGGCCAGCTCTGCCGGCTCTTTGGTTTGCCTGGGCCTGCGAAATAGGCGTCACAACCAGCGAGTCCATGCCCAGCTTGGCATCGTAGGCGTTTTGCTTTACAAACCCGGGATCCACGACATAATAGATCTCGTCAATGGTAATGGAAGTCTCGGCAATGTTGGTAGCGATAACCACCTTGCGGCTTCCAGGTGGCGCAGGCTCAAAGATTCGGCTCTGCATCTCCGTGGGAAGCTGTGCGTAAACGGGGAGAATGATGAGGTCCGGCACATTAGGCCCCAGTGCTTTCATCCTCTCGTATAACACTTCGCAAGCTGTGTCGATTTCCTCTTGACCCGTCAAAAACAGGAGGATATCGCCTTTTGGCTCCGTCAGATGGATCTGCATAACTGTAACAAGGGCCGTATCCAGGTAGTCGGATTCAGGTTCCCGGGAGTAGAGAATCTCGACGGGGAATGTTCGTCCAGGGATAGTGAAGATGGGACACTCGTTGAAATAAGCAGAGAACTTGTCGGCATCTAGCGTCGCGGACGTAACGATAACCTTCATGTCAGGCCGTCGTTTGAGAGCCTTCTTGAGCAAGGCGAAGAGCACATCAGTTGCGATAGTCCGCTCGTGAGCCTCATCCAGCATGATGCACGAGTATCGCGACATATCTGGATCCACGAGAATCTCACGCTGAAGCATACCATCCGTCATGTACTTGATCTTGGTCGATGAACTGGTGCAGTCCTCGAAACGAATCGTGTATCCAACCTCTTCTCCAAGCTTGCAGCCAACCTCTTCAGCGACTCGCTTGGCAACAGACATGGCAGCGACACGGCGAGGCTGGGTGCAGCCAATAATACCATCGTTGGCAAAACCGGCTTCCGCCAAATACTGGGTAAGCTGCGTAGTCTTTCCGGATCCTGTCTCTCCAACGACGATCAAGATCTGGTTCTCGTGAACGGCTTTGATGAGCTGGCTTCGGAATGCAAAGACGGGCAACGTCTCTCGCTGCTCCTTGATGCTCAGGTTTGTGCGCTTGCCCAAGGATTGGCCTTTGGGAATGACGGCCTTCTTCCATTCGGGCACCTCATCTGACTGCTGGTTCTTCCTCGCGTTTCTGAGATCGCTGGCAAATTTTCGCTTATCGGGGTCCGCCATGGGGTCTTGCCACTGTGAAGAGAGGTTCTCCTTAGATTCCTCCTTGGCAGCAGCATCGGCCTCCTGCTGCTTCAACTCCTTTCGCTCTTTGGCGAGGGCAGTCCCTGACATGGCTGCTCGATTCATGGAGCCGTCTGGTGCCTTGACCACTCTGATTGGTGACAGTTCGAGGGATTGCTTGGTCTGCCCAGCCAAGAAAGGAGGTTCCTCTTCACGTACTTCAATGTCGACGTCCTCTTCCAATTCCATTTCGCCGTCACCGCGTAATGTTGCGTTGTAGTCCTCCTCTAGGTCGGGGTAGTCGGAAGCCTTGGCAACTCCTGATGCGATAAGCTGTCGGATCTCCCATCTCTCGGGAGAAGTCATTCTCTTCTTTTGACGTCGTGGCGGACCCAAGTTGTCTCGTGGCATGCCGGCTGATGGATCCGTAAAACCATTCCTTGGCCCCCCTCCCAATGCTTCCATATTGGCGCCGGTCGTCATGCGAGCTTGCGGTTCCAAATCGTGACCCGTTTCCTGATCAACGTCCTTCATAGACAGTCCTATCCTGCTCCCCTCGATGCTGGTGACCTTGACCCAAACCTGTTGCCCTCGAGACACGAGGTCAGAAGGGTGGCTGACACGCTGGCCGGCCACCATACGCGAGACGTGGACCAAGCCATCCACTTTGCCCTTGACATGGTGCAAGTTGACAAACGCGCCAAAGTCTTTGATACCCGTGACATGCCCCTCGTAAACCTTGTGTAGCTGCGGCGTATCATCCATTTCGGGCGCTGGGGCGTTGCGGAAGCGATCGTCATCGTCGTCGTCGTATCGTCGGCGGCCTCGTCGATCTTTACGTGAGTCGCGGTAGCCATCTCGCCAGTCCTCGTCGCCTCGTTCTCGCGATCGCGATCTTGATCGGTATTTGTCTCGCCTGCGTCGCTCTCTAGAGCGCGATCTGTCTCTCCTCCTCCGCCTCGACTCTTTCTGATCGTCTTCGGGGCTTCGACTCCGCTTCCTGGCGCTCTTATCCTTCTTCGCCTTCCCTTCTAGACCTTCAAGAAGCGCAAGAGTATCGTCGATCGCATCTGCTCCGTCCTGGGGAGGCTCCTTATCCGGAAGCGCGAGTCCACTGAACACCTTTTCCTTCTCCTCGAGCGTTCGAGAGTGGTGTTCTTCGTTCTGGGGTGCGCCATTCTTGCCCTTGAACTTGGGGTGCATAGCAAGAACCAGGCGATCAAGGCTTTCAACGAGACTTGGCGGAAAGTCTGCGTCTATGCTGGCGAGCTTGTCGCGGAACTGGTCGAAGGAGCTGCATTCTAGACGCTGCGCGATCAGGAATTCGGCCAGGGTTTTGTCGCCGACGCCCAGATGGTTCTGGAGTTCTGATGCGACTTTAGAAACGAGCGACAAGAGCTCGAGATTCAAAAGGTCGTCCATGTTGACAAGGGAGACCTGATCCTGCGACCGGGCAGGATGGTTCTCGGCAGTGTGAGGCGCGACATCGAATCTGCGCCCCAAGAAAAGTTGTAGGTCCGCTGTTGCCTCGGGTAAAGGCCGGCTCATCTCGACATGGTTCGGTGAGGCTCGGTGAGTGCCACCCTAAACAATCCCTTGCACCTCGGTTCAGAGGGAGTATCGGAATTTATCCCAGCTCGTTGGGCGCAATCAAACGTTTTCTTTGAGTTCCTTTGCTATTCTTTCTATACATTTAGAACCGTGGGCTTTACTTTATGTCATCTTTTGCATATGGAAACGTGGAAGTGTACATTGACTCAATTTATAGACGTATCTTTCTTAAACTCAATGTGAAGTAAAAAGTTCTCTCCAACTGATACCGATAACAGCCACGGGCAGTTAAAACACGAGATGGTGAATAAACGAGTCGAAAGACTCTTGCCATCGCTCCTGGCCTCGAACATTAATGGCTTCAGCATCCACTAGTAGTTGGGTAGTCTACCTTAGTTGCACCAGCAAAAAGGAGTGGATAATGGTGGATTCAAACCACCTTGAATGGACGAACAGGGAATCGAACCCTGGACCACTCCCAGAGGCTAGAATCATCAATTGAAACTTGCTAAGGGAGTATTATACCACTAAACCATTCGCCCGGAGTGTGAAGGGGTGGATATGAGAGACTCCGGCGGATGGCAGACAATGAGGGAATCGGACACACCACTCAGCGGATCTGTGTTTACGTCGTGTCAAAACAAATATTCCGCATGGAGATTAAAGCATGCGTAGAAAGAGAGTCAGTACACATGTCCGTACTCGGGGAATTAGCATGCCAGCATGCTCATGCGTTGCGACAACTTGATCCTACCTACTTATGCACCTTGGCCTCATGTAAGTCGAATCAGTGACGTACACAAAGGGGTGTGATACTAGGGAACATTGCAGAATTGTTCCGATTAGCCTATCAACAATGCAAAATCAATGACTCGAAAATGGCAGCCTAGCTGTGTTACCTGCATTAGGAAAGGATTCAAGATATCGGAATTTCTTGCTGGCTGCCTCCAAAACCGTTGGACGTCTCGAGATGACCCGATTCTGTGGCTGGCTGTTTGGTGGGGTTCACTGACGTCTCCCTCCGCAGCCAATCGCATGCCGCAAAACCCTGGTCCATTACGCAAGCCCCGAGCTTCTTCCTCACCCCGGAGAACGCCACCGGGTGACCTGCTGCACGGTCACCCCAGGTACGTACCTGAGCTTCAGGCCCTCTGCAGCGTCATGACCAGCCCGCCTCAGCCTCAGCCCGCATCCTTCGAATCAGTCACACGCCGTTCTCCTCTTCCTATCCATCAAAGACCGAAACAACAATTCACTTGTAAAGCTCGATCTTCTTCTTAGTATCCCTCATTCTAGATTGTCTCCTAGAGCTTACACGCTTTCTGCACCCTGCAGCCATGTGCACCGCCGACATCTTCCTCGCCGTGCTCGCGATCCTCTTCCCCCCGCTGCCTGGTAAGTCCCCAACGCCTCCATCGCCAAAGCGCATCGTTTCGACAAGAGAACAGCGATCGCTAACCGCAACTCCAGTCTGGGTCAAGTGCGGCCTCTGCAGCGCCGACTCCCTCATCAACATTCTCCTCTGTGTCCTCGGCTACATCCCCGGCCTCCTCCACGCTTGGTACATCATAGCCAAATTCCCCGAACCGCCCTACGAGTACGAGGCCCTGCCCCAGGATCGCGAGGGCGGCCGTGTCACCTACGTCTACGTCCAGTGTCCCCCAGGCCACCAGCACGGCCAGCACCAGAACCAGCAGCCCAAGCCTCAGCCGCAGCCTCAGCCTCAGCAAAATGGCGGAAACATGAACTATGGCACGCAGAATGCTGGCAGCTCTAGCCAGTCTCGCCCCACGCCTCAGCAGCAGCAGCAGCAGCAGCAGCAGCAGGGCGTCACTGACGCTGGCGAGGGCAGCTCCGACCATCAGGGTGTTCCTCCTTCGTACGCCGAGGTAGTCGCTGGAGATCACAAGATCCAGTCAAGGGATTAGATGCCAGATGAGATGCTTCTTGATGGACATCGGGTTGAATGAGGTGGTGGATTCAATCCGCCTGAGCTGCCCTCTAAGCAACTTGAGACGCTATTGCGGAGCGACCGTCAACAACAAGCGGGTCCTCTCCAAGGACCACGGGTGAGATGGCCGAGTTGGTTATGGCGTCAGGTTAAGGTCACCTTAACAACCTATAATTCCTGATGGAGCAATCCTCCTGGGTTCGAGTCCCAGTCTCATCAATCTTTTTTGGGTCCTTTGGCGATTGTTTCTTTTTGTTGTGGGTGATTACTACTTCATGACGGTCGGACGGAGGTTGTGCGAGAATTGTGGGACACTAGGGCATTATACTACAAATACGGGAGGCTGGAGTCTTTTTGCCTCACGCATGAATTGTACTAGGAGTTTTGGGCATGGGATTCGACGTCTTTTGAATCGGAGGACTTGTATAACGGTAGTTGGCGTTGGACTTTTGCTCCTGGACGAAGCACATGGACCCGGGATCCGTTGATGGTTTAGATGACAGTGCTCAGCTTTTTCCATTGTCTATGGTATCTATTTTGAAATGCCCCGTTTCCCTAGGAAATTTGTGTACCTTTCTTCGGATGACCCCTATATCAGGTTCCAATCGACGCCTCTAGGCCGCCCTTGCTGCAATTGCATTCTCTTTATCTTCTGCGTTGGGATCATGCCCTGACGGTGCTGGGCGGTCGGTCGGGTTGGGGTTCTTGTAACCTCGCATTAACTCCTGAGGAAGAAACGTGTAGAACGACGGGACGATTGTTTCCACCGATTGAACAAATCTCAGTCCGGCGTCCAACTCGCATATGGCTATGGTAGCTTTCATGCCTGGGGCCATGTTTTCCAGGAGACGGTCGTCGAAGAACAGCGTTATGGTTTCCTCAGCAATGGGCCAGGGAACGTCAGGAGTCTCCCACTCGTCCTCAATGGTGGTTTTCTTGAAGGTAGCCTTGCCGACTGGGACATGCTGGACGGCACCGTCGCCGATGACAAGTGACTGAACTCGCTTGATGATGTCCTCGCTCGGGCGGAAGACTTGGACCAATTCAAGAGAGCAGGTAAACTCCTTGACCACCTTTGGTTGCTTCGTGGTCAGGCGCTCAAAGAGCTCTGGCTCGTCCATCAATGCAAAAGTCGAAAAGAAGACGGATCTGGCATCGAACCCCTCGGGGCGCTTGAATCGCTGGAAGGACCACGACTTCTCGGCTGCTTCCTCTGAGCAAAAGAGCTCAGCGGCGGCCAGGTTAAAGTGTCCCGGCAAGAAAGCATAGAGCTGGCGGATCATGGGCCACTCGACACGGGCGGTCTCGCAAACCTGCAGCGCGGTCTTCACATCATCCCCATACTCTGGACACACATCGTGGTGGAGGATGTAACGGAGGAAGTTGTCGACGGTGTCGATGCCAAGCATCATCCTAGGGTGTTCGAAGGACGTGAGTTGGATGAGGGTCACCGAGATGAAGCCAGCGGCAACACCGGCAAAGTCGACACACCATGCATCATCATCGCCGTTGTAGAACCTTTCCCCAGCTGAGGTAGTGCCATAGATGATGTCCTTCGCAGTCGCCTCTCGGCGCTGGGCAGGGGTGAGGTCCTCGAGATCCTTGCGACTAACGCCACCAAAGGCGCCGGGGTTGCAATCGACACCGCCCAGGAAGAGATATTCGTCAAAGTAAAGAGAACGTTCACCCTGAAGACGACGACGGGAGCGGTAGCGCTGGATACAGGACTGCATGCGCCTGGGACTTGTCAGCAGTGGGACTTTGGAAGCGCTGGGCGTAAGCGATCATACTCTGTGAAGTCGAGGTGTCTGGGGGGAAGTTAGCTGTTGATTGGACCATGGAAAGGGTTCCTCGTAGCAACTCACGGAGAATAAATCTCGTGCTGTTCCTCTTCGGCTTCGGCAGGGGTCATGGGCGGATCAGCAAAGTACTCTAAGTCTGTGTCAGCTTACATTCTCTGGTAAGGCAGATAGATAAACCCATGGCATCCACATGCCTTCAAAGCCATTTCCGCGATTCTTGGGCAGTCCAGTAGGGCCACGATTAGTAAGTGTCTTCTTCTTCCTGTTTTTCCCTTGCTTCGCAACTCCCTGGAGGGATGGAGGCAGAGTGGGAGGTGGGCCTGCTTCGTTGCCTTCGGCGGTCTCGGGGGTTTCCTCCGCTGCGGAGGGTGGCTCAGATTGAGGAGGTGGAGGCGGCATTTTGAACGATGTGCGTGGCGGTGATGATTTCGAGGAGTGAAGGAGAAGATGAGACGAGTTGATATGGAAGATCTTGTGGCCGCGCCCCGCGTGATTCACTGACGGTGCGGAAAGAGGAGCAGGTGAAAGGATTTAAGTGCACAAGTGAAGAGCCGGAGACCCTGAAGGAAAAGCGAGAAGGCACGTTGATTGATGCATATGTGAAGTTTGGGACGGCAGGTGGCAGCGGGTGGCAAGCACTGTTTGCTCTAACTATAATTGCAACACAGCAAGCAGACGGGAAACTGCAGCAAATTCCAGACTCCCAACAATGATTGTTTTTTGAGTTACGCTGCTATAAAATGTTACCTATGTATAATTTCTAGCTGTTGGAGGAGATGCGATTGCAAGTCAGCAGAACCATCTATACACAACTTGATCAGGGGTCTGGATGCGGGTCAACTCTGCAGAAACGCCGTCCGAATACAGCTGATAAGTTAAAAGAGAAACGTCACTCATTGCGTAGTTACAGCTATTGCATCATATGCTGAGGCTGGGTCTGTCGAGCGAAAGGGGCGTAAGAGCTGAGCTCATATGCACCCAGCCTCACCACAGCTCGGGCTCAGAGAAGCGCTCTAGAAAAGATGGGAGTCCACCTATATTCGCCAATTGACTAAGATTGCTCTGACCACCAATACTTTGTAAGCTCTCACTTGTGTTGACAAGCCTTGGACTTAGCGTTTGGTTGACATTCAGCTGATGCCTTGATTTGCGAGATCGATTATCTCAGGGACGGGACTTTGGCACTGATAGGCTTAGTAGAATTGGCCTATGCAATGTCTCTGCTGACCAGCAAGCCAACAGACAAGGCAAGCGCAGTGCGGGGTCAATTATATCGCAGCTTAGGGTCCAACCGCGTCGTAGGGCTAAGAGCGAGGCTGATTTTTCACGATAGCTGCCCGTCCGCTGGCGGGGGTTGGAGGTTGTTTGCATGCGACATCCAGCTCTGGCTTGACCCCCAACAACACCGCAAATGTGCACCTTCTTGGCACCGGAAAATACGGAACGGGCCATCCCGGCCAACAGACATGCCAGACTGTGTGTTGCCGTCAAGAAATTCACAACTTGATGATGTGATTCGCCGGGATCTTGACGGGGGCTGGGGAGTCGAGGTCAGTTGACGATGATCACGGGCGGGTTGGCGTTGCTAGGTCAATGCTCCGCTTCCAATTGGAGGCTAATACGAAGTGACGGTGAGACAGAAACTGGTGAGCTGTACGAGCTTTGTTTGTGTGATTGTCGTTTGGCATTTTGCGCATTGTCGCCTTCACGTCGTTCACATTCGCCTGGAAGAGGTGGCGGGCTGAAGAGGAGACCCAACCCATCTCAGGAGCTTAGCACGTGGGCAGGGGATTCCAGCGCAAATCGACATATGGGGCTATGATGTAAGGCTGCCTAGCCCTTCATTTTGCGCGCTGCACGGCCTAGGAGGAAATCACAGAAGCAACAAACAGGTGCAACGGCACACTGCATATGTATCTCGTCTCCGGCTCCGTGTCCGTGTCCACGTCTTTGAAATTGTGATTCCCGACCGGGCGGTTTGGCACGTTGGTTTAGATACAGCAGCAGGGGTCTCATTGTGAGCCGAGGTGACGAATCTCTTGTCATTATTATCAGAGGTTCCCCGGCTTTTCGCCTAACATGATGACCCGTCGCAACTTGCGTCGAGTTTGGGGTTAGATACTGGTGGGACTGGGATCGACGTTGGCTACGACTTGTGATGCTCTGTTTCAAGAGACAACACATAGCCGGCACAAACAACACATCGACAACCCCATACTTTGAGTAGTTTGTGTTCCTTGCATAATAAAGCCCCATGCCAGTTGCTTTGCCCAATTGCGGTTGGGTCTGGCGATAGAGGCGACGTGTAACCAGCGCCAACCCTCACACTGCTCGACCGTGAGACAGAGATGATGTGGTCGCCTTTCTTTCTAGCGGCTACTGCACGAGGCCCGCCTAGGCGCATTTTACCCCCCCCCCTTTCCACCTGGGAAGCCACCGAGGATCTGGGAGTCCGAGTCTGCCCAGCGGATATTCAAAGGCGGCTCAGCGCCAATCCTTTGGCTAGCAACGCCGGGACAACCCCTGGAAGGCCGCTCTGACAGGCCATGACAGGGCCTGACGCTTGTGTGGCTCAGCGGCTGCCGCAGCTTGAGGCAGCGCACGCGCTCTCGCTCTCTCCTTGCTGGTGCTTCAATTTGCGTGAATCAGACATTGCCGCCATGGGCTGTCTCGCTGTGAATTCACCCATGTCCCGGGGGGCTTCGTTCTCGGTCTCGCCATCACCTATCGCCAATGCTCGCATCCATCCGGAGAGGTACCGCCTCCACCGCGCGACTGGCTGTGTAGGGCAAAGTCTTACTCGTTTGAGGTGCACTTTGATGGCAATGGCCGGTGAGAGGACCTCGTTCTCTCGTTCGTGGAGCTGGATTCCCGGGCCCCTCATTGACGCTTCATGTTGCGCTTTCTTGTTGCAGTTGTCTACTAGGAATGCACTGGGTATTAAACTCGACAGAGACCTCCACTCCCTCGTCTCGAGACCCTCTTCCTTCACTCCTTGATATACTCCAACATCGCGTCTTTTCTGCCGCCGTTTGAGGAATATTATTTGCTGGTGTTGCGCTGCCGTCCTTCAATTTCCCAATCTGTTCCGTCGTATCCGCCACCAATAAAGGCAGTAATTCGCAAGGTTGACCTTGGCTCACCGATCAAATTAGATAGAAAAAGTCGCCACTCGGCCCTCTCCCTCAGCCGGCAAGCCTCTCCCTTCTCCCTCGACGTCAAGGACGAAGCGGATCTGACCCCTCCCCTCGTTCGCTGGAGCCACTGAACAAACACAAAACTTGTTCCTTGACGTGTCGCACGTTTTCCAAAACCGGGGGCTGATCCTGCGTTGATCCGCATTCGAATCCCTTCCTTTTTTTGGCCTGCCGCGCCCCTGAATACGGGTTTGGATTTTTTTTTTATTTACCTGGTGATCTCGTCTGTCAGGACTTTGGATTTTGTTAGAAAAGGCCCGAGAGTCAGCGTCAGCGGCCAAACTTTCTGTCCTCGGTACCTCAGGTTTCGCTTCTTGCTGGGCTACAAAGTTCCAAAGTCACCGACCTCTCCACCCAGAAATACGCTTCGCCTTTGCCTTGCGCCGAGCTGCGACCGTCCTCAGCTCTCGCTTTAGCCGTCGAGCTTCAGCTTTCTTTCAACATCCTGCTTTTTCCATTGTCAGCCTCTCTGCAGGCCACCTCACCGCTCCCAAGCGCTTAAAGCCTCGCCTCGTCTGTCGCTTATGGTCGTTCTGTCTCTACCTTTTCTCGACCTTGACTCACTTCCTGTTGGCCTATCTCTGCTGTTCGCTATCGCTACACCGACTACCGGCGTGCGCCTTCCGCCACACTTCCCATTAGCAGGATGGGATCCAAAGGAATGCCTAATCGCAACGAGCTTCGCGACTACAATTATGCCGTCGCCGGCCAGTAAGTGCTTTGATGCCCCTCGCCATCTTCGTGCGCTCCCTTCTCGGGCCTCCAAAGGCCCGTTCTTCGACTCCCTCTTGTCGCGTTGCCGTCGCGCTTCGCGCATCGCCGTCACGATGCCTCAGTTCCCCGCTGCATGATGCGAAACTGACCTCGCCTTTTCAGTGCTGGCACCCTCTGCACTCCCGATGGCGAGCTCTTCATTAAGCCCTGCACCAAGTCCGAAATTGACTTTTACCAATCCGCCAACCGAAGACATCCCGAATTTGCCGACATCATGCCCTTGTTCATGGGCTCCCTCCTGCTCACTGACCCCGCTGACTCGACCATTGATGACGCCGTCGCGGGCGTAATTTCTCAGGCTGGTGATATCAAGACTTCAAAAGAGGAGATTGTGGCCTCGGTCGCCCAGCAGGTCGCTCACGCGGCCGCGCAACCGCCCAAGGATACTGTAACTTGGGTCCCTAGTAAGGACAACAAGATCAAGACCGACAAGGCGGTTGTGCTGGAGAACGCCACGTTTGGGTTTAAGAACCCCAACATCCTCGATGTCAAACTCGGCGTTCGGTTATGGGCTGATGACGCCCCCCTGCAGAAGAAGCAGCGCTTCGACAAAATCTCGGCCGAGACCACCCATGGCAGCCTGGGATTCCGGATAGCGGGCATGCGGATCTTTCGCGGGTCGGAAGACGCAACTGAGTTGGACGAGGAAGACTACAAGATTTACGACAAGGATTATGGCCGAGTGGCTGTCAACAACGACAATGTTGTGGACGAGTTTCGAAAGTTCGTTTTCAACAAGACTGCTGGCATTGACGAGGATCTCGGCAAGGCTGTGTGTGCTGCTTTCGTTCGGGACTTGCAGAGAGTCGAAGAGGTCCTTTCACGCCACGAGAGCCGGATGTACTCATCTTCGCTCCTGTTCATCTTTGAGGGCGATGGCGAGGCCCTCCGCAGTGCTATTGAGGAGAACAACGCACTCATTGACGCAGAGGCGGGTATTGGCCAGGCCGCTCGAACTACCAAGAGGGTTGATAGCGGCATCGCTCTGGATGATGACGACGAGCTGGACGACGACTCGGACCTTGAGGCATCATTGCCACAGATCTACGCCCTGAAGCTGATCGATTTCGCTCACGCCGAATGGACGCCTGGCAAGGGCCCCGACGAGAACTCGTTGACCGGCGTACGGAGCTTGCGTCGCATCTTTGAAGAGATGGGGCAATAACAAAAAAAAGACGTTCACGGCTTTGATGATCATGACAATAAGGCGATTCGTTTTATCTATCGACCGAAGGAAAATGGGGCAAAACAAAAGAGCATTTGCTAGACGGAACAACTGGAAACCCCGATACCCATGTGCGATGGATCGAATGGAACATGTAGAAAAAGGCTCCTCGGCGGAGACGACGGCGCACGGTGTCTACGATGATGATTTTTTTTCCTTTTATATATCTTTCAAAGTTCAAGGACCATGGGAGTCTTGCTTTTACGCCTTGAGGGCTCTGTCTCGAGGCAAAGGAACTGGCGTTGAGGGAATGGCTCGGAGCATCCAGGTGTACGCATACTCAGGGGCATAGAGCATTGCATCCACGGAAGCATAGGAAAATCTAACAAAAGCGGGCTCATCAGACCCAATTTCTACCTGACGCTAATGAGGCCCAATCCTCAATCTATCCCCTGTTGACATGAATCAGGTTTGATGAAGTATTTCAAGTTGAGACAGTGGGGAGGGAGCCCAAGTGTGAGAAGCGAGGTCATCCTGGTGACGACCTTGTCTGCGCTTGTCGGTTCGTCTTCCGAGAGCTGGGGTAGACATCATGCATGATCTCGATCTAGGAAAATTTGAGCATTCATGGTGGAGGCACTTAGAAGGTGGTAGAAACACCCTGTGGTGTTGTTGTGCAAAGCTGGCGGACAGAAATATCTCGCAAATAAAAGGTGCAGCTATGCCTGGATATTTATATCACGTGGGGCTGCTCCAGCTTTTGGTGTTTTTCGCCTCGGCTGCACGCCCTTGCATGGAGCTTCTGGAAAGCTTCCAGCGCAAGCGCAGCCCCACGCATAGACGCGCACGCGCGATCGCAAGTCGACGATAGCATTTTCTTTGTTCAAAGTCCATGTAGCGGCCATGTCGATTCCAGGCCTGGGCCAGATTCCCACGCAGGTGAGTATCGCAGAGATGGGGAGCCTAGAGCTCTGCAATCACCCTGAAGGCATCGAACAGCTTCGCTAACTAGATAGCCCACTGCCTCTTCCACACGCGTCGTTACCCTCCATCCCGCCTGCGAATGGCGATTCCAAGTTTCCCAAGGCGCCCCCGTTGTCGTCAAGGTCCTCTCCGGCACCGCCGAGAAAGACGGTGTCGAGCTGGCCCTCCGCAATGCCTACACCTTCTCCGGCGTCAAGTCTAAGATCTTGACATGGCATGGGTGCGAGCTAGAGATTGAAGGCCGCTGCGACAGCGAATCTGTCGCCGAGTATGCGACCCCGACCGATAACCCGGCCAATGCGCACCTGAACCTGCATGGACAGCTCAACGATATGCGCCAGGCGGCGGCAAGAGAAGGAAGAGAGGGGCCAAGGGTGCTCATTACCGGGCCGTCGAACACGGGCAAGACAACGCTGGCTAGGACTTTGGCGAGCTACGCTACGAGACAGGGCCACCAGCCTTTGGTGGTAAACGCAGACCCCAAGGAGGGGCTGCTCAGTTTGCCAGGGACACTGAGTGCAAGCGTTCTAGCAACCGTCATGGACCCGGAGTCGGTGGACGGCTGGGGGAGCACTCCTACTAGTGGTCCAAGCAGTGTTCCTGTCAAACTACCTTTGGTGTTCTACTATGGGAAGACATCGCCTGATGAGGATCCCGACTTCTACCGTGAACTCGTAAGCAAGCTTGCAGGCAGCGTGAGTGGAAGATTGAGCGAGGACGAAGGCGTTCGGAGTTCAGGCGTTATCATTGACGGGACAGGTCTCTCTGAACATAGCAAGGATGGGTTTGATCTCGTCGCACACATTGTTGATGAGTTTTCCAGTGCGTCTTACACGGAACTTGTGAGCATTGATGGACTCGCTAACGTAGAAACACAGTCAATGTCATTCTCGTGGTTGGGTCCTCGCACATCAACGCTGAGCTAACTAAGCGCTTTGGGAGTGAGCGGACGAGCCTGGGAGAGCCCATCAGCGTCGTACCCCTGGACAAGTCTGATGGCGTTGTTGGACGCGATGAGATGTTTATGCAGCACGCAAGGGAGGCTGCTATCAAGGAGTACTTTTTTGGCGACGCAAAGCGGACCCTAAGCCCCCTGATCCAACAGGTCGATTTCGACAATGTCATTGTCTATCATACCCCAGACCGTAAGTCTGCACGCTTTGACCCTAGTGCAAGACCTAATGTCACTGACATCTTGTCCAGACTCGAGCTACGGCGGAGATGCACTCACCCGTGAAGACCCGTCTACGCCAATGCAGCACTGGACACTGGCCATTATGCACGCAACACCCAAAGACTCACCCGAAGCGGTGCGTGCCGCGAGCGTCATGGGCTTCCTGTACGTATCGGACGTGGACGAGGAGAGGCGCAAGATCAAGCTGCTTGCCCCTGTGAGCGGGCGGTTGGGTGACCAGCCGCTCGTGTGGGGGAGGTGGCCGGAGCCGTACATTAACTTGCTTGGATGAGATTATGATTGTCGCCTTGCTTCATTCTTACGCGTGGAGTGCAGGTTTCACAGGTCGACTATTCGTTTGTCTGGGATATATGCCGGGAAATGTAGGAGGGCTATGGCGATGTACAGTAGCCGATGCGATTGTATATTCGTGATCCTGGCAACCTGTGCCGAGATGGAAGCAAACGGCGTGTGGTCATTATCGTGCTGTTTGGCTCTTGTCGCTGTTTCGGTGTGATCTAGGCCGGCAATCACCCGATTGGCATGTATGGCTTCGCTTGGCGTCGTATGTGAGGTCGTTGAGGTTATAGCAAGGGATGTCTCATACCATGCCATGTCTCATTGAGCCGAGTGAGGGACTTTTACTAGGCATCTAGACCCGTGCAAACAAACTCTCATTGTCGTCTACATACATACCCTCAAAGCATCTAGTGTGCTCGTGTGTTACTTAACCAAAGCCCACGTGCCTTCGTGCAGAGCCGGCATGCCCTAATTTAGCAAGTCTTTCCCATTCCTCACCGGCACTTAACCGCCGTGTTATCCTAATTATCCCGAATTCCTCTCCTCACGTTGCTTTTTTCTCCACTTGCACTCCCCGGACGTTCGAATATCAGCGAGTTCACCAGCGCTTCGCACGAATCGAGGCACACACCGCAACCCCATGTCCTACGAGCAGCCGCGGCGCTTCGGGGGGCTTTCATTTCTTCCAACGAATGTGGTAAAGTGACAGTTTAGGTGGAGAACGGCAGTGAATAACCGTGTCTGCAGGGCGTGAGGGGAGTTGTCTTGTTGCATCGTGTGATACTGAGGAGAAAGGGTGCGGAGATACGAGAGGTCGGGGTTCGGTGAGCGAGGGGATGCTACGAGAAGGTGTAATTGAGATACCTAACTTGGGCGATGCTGGGACAGCAGATGTACGGAAGTCCGTACCGACTTGTGCTTAGCTTCTGGGATGACCTGTTTATGCCTCTTGGCTCAAGGCATGTTTTCTTTGGTTCTGTACTTTGCTTGTTTCACTCTGTTCCTTCCCATTACCTTTTGTCAAGCACCAAGCCGAGTGAATTCCGTCGTTGGCCGTGTCGGCCGTCGGACGACGTCTGCTCTACCCCCGGCCATCGGGCGTAGACCGGGGCGGGCCATTGCCTTGCGCACGGCCGGGCCGGAGTCCAGAAGACGGGGCCGACTAGTCCGCCTCACTTGGCAGCATTTGCGTTGCACACAAACGGGGAATTCCCTTGTGCGAAGACCAAGGGGATTCAACTCCACTGGCTAAATTACGTCGTTGCGCATTATTCCCTCAAGGGGGATAGATGCCTCTAACGATGGTAGACCGGTGAAATAGCGGTGATATTCGTTGCAGGGAAGGATGGCCAAGACTCACCGAGGCATGGTGACGTCCATGCCATTCCCCAAAGGCTTAGGACCAGAGGAGGGCCCTGAAAGGTGTCTCAAGACCAGGGTCGGGGTTGTTGTTGCAAGGCAGTTTGAGAGGAGGCCCCTGACCCAGTTGCTTAAGCTTAATTATTAGCGCCGTGTTGCCAAACAGAGCCGCCATGACCAGGCCAGCCCGTCTGAAGAAAAGCTCCGAGGCTACAGTGCACACAGTAGGAGGTTGTGTTTAGAGGCAAAGACAGTCAACATATTAGGGTCATCTACCCGGAAAGAACATGATGGAAGCATTCGATGCCTCAATCATATAGTATCACCAGGTGTTTGACTTTTCTTGTCCTGGCAGGTGACGGGGAACCGTCTTGGCTGAGGCGATGCACAACACGTAACTCTGGCAAAGACTCGCTTGTACACGGCGGTATATTGCCAAGCCCAGGCTATGCCAAGGCAAAACAAGCATTTTGCTTGTGAGGGAGAGAAGCGGCAACAAAACGAGGGAGCAGGGGAAGAGGACGAGAAGTGATTGGTAGTTGGGGGATTGATGGGATGCTTCGGCTAGGGTCGTCATGTGGATTAGTGAGCTTGGCATCTTTGGAGTGTCTTGGTATCGATGAGTTAACGAGTACTGTGTAGGTTGCTGATGATGGACGTAGGGAACACAGGGTTGCATCGACTTCACCTCGGACCCTAAGAATAAAACAAACGCCGAATGTTCTGTCGACATAGAACTGGTCTCTTTCATGTGAATTCAAGTTGACCAGTACAGTACAGTACGGTACAGTAACTAACTCTTTTGTCGAACCGCGTGGGGGGATGGCTTGAGGACCTCCCACACAGCTGCTAAAGATGGACACTAGCTGGACTAGCAGGAACCAGTGTGGATGGATCCTCGGTATCAACGGAATTGAGTTGCCGTTTGAGTGTGTCGCTTACTTTTGGAAGCTCTGCATCTTCTTCGCCTCCTCCTCTCCTTCTCCCTCGACTGATTTCCCAATCTGATTGCCCTGCTTTCCATATCAATCTGTACCCCCCCCGCATCTGCCTCACCGTTCTTGTTCTTCGAGTCGTACAAGGCCAGGACCCCCTCGCGTGCCCCGTTTGGAAGCCATGGAGTCAACCCCGCGATGGGCGGCTAATTGACCTGCTTCTCCCATCACACCTTGCATTACTCCGGATGACGACAATGAGACAATCAAACCGACATAATCAGTGAACCACGATGACGATCCGACACACATCTTGGGGTCTCCCACTCTCGTTCGTCTTGCTCCCACATAAAATCACCCTCGTGACCTTGAATGGGTAGGCTCTGATTCGTCCGCCTGCGGGCGCGAATGCGCGGTACATCAAAGTACATGCGTCCCCACCACATCACACAGCCACGGCGGGTGGCCTGGAAAGTCGCGGCAAAGTCGCTAGCCAGTCGCCGCAGTCCGTTGACAGACAAGCTTGGCTACAGTATCTCGTGGGTGTGTCGACTCGCTGGCTCCACCAAACCTAATCTCGACGATCCGCTGAGCTGTGCTTGTAAGCCCAAGCAGAGCAAGACCAAGACCAGACAAGCACTTGGATGCAACTTGGCCGCTTGGCGTGTGCAGCAACACACCGGGGGCTATCACCCATTCCGTTTCCCTGGCACGAGCAGTCTGTCACTTCGCGACTCCTACGGGCTTGTCCCGATCCCTCCTCTCCCTAACCTTGTGTGAATAGTCGCACAGTGGGAATTGGATCACCTGGCACTCCCCCCCGCTTGCCGGACGCCGGCATTGTGGGAACAACTTGGAAGCATCACTTCGGTGTTGCCTTCCTTCCTTCTCCTCCGGGATGCCCATGGCCGCCCGGAGCGTCTCTCTCTGAGCTCTTGCCCGTTGTTGCCCCTCCCGTCCCTCCATCTTTCTCCCGACCTCGTGGGTAGATAAAGCTCCGTCCTCGCATCTGCTTTCTCAAACCTTCCCCCTTCTTCCCCTCTCTAGGTCTCGTGCCTTTCTTTCATGCATTTCTAAGCTTTACGTCTTATCTGCATACATATCTCAACAAAACCTCTTAACTGGAACCTCCTCCCAGCACAAGCCCCTCCTTGGTTGTCCAAGCAGCCAGCCCCAATCGCCCTCGCCAGCATCCGGCTCTCGCTTACACCAACACCCATTCGATGGGAGAAACCGAATCCAAGACCGCGAATGGTGCAGCTCACGCCGCTCCCACGTCGGACTCGTCGACCGTCGCCGCTGGCCAAGACGACCAGCCTCCTATAGCGGAACCCCCGGATCTAGCCATAGAGAAGCCAAGCTCTCCTCACACGCTCTCTGCCCGGCGCGTCGCGCTCGACCTCAAGTCGGACACTGACGATGGGCTGAGTAACGAGGAGGCTGCCGCCCGCCTGGCTCGGGACGGCCCCAATTCCATCAAGGGCGCAAAGGGCATCTCCCTTTATGAGATCTTCATCCAGCAGATCGCCAATGCCTTGACTGTCGTCCTCATCGCCGTGACCGCCCTGTCCTTTGCTATCTCGGACTACGTTGAGGGTGCCGTTGTGGCCGCCGTCATTGTCCTCAACATCGTTGTCGGGTATGTCTTTGCCGCTGCGTCTGCTCAGCTGAATTTGCTGCTGCTCTCGCCGCCGCTGCTGCCACTCCCTGCATCGTTGTCTTGCATCATATTGCTATACCCTTTCTCCCGCTATCTCTCTCGTCCCTGCTGCCATACGGTGAAGCCTGTGATTTTGCCATGCGTAAGGCCAGAAGCCCCAAGCACCGAGGCCGAATCCTGTGCCATATCCTGAAGCTGTCAGTCTTTTTAACTTTTAACAGCAAACATCCAGCTTCCAATGATTTTTCACACCCTGCTAACGTTCGGCCCCGTCAGATTGATCCAGGACTACCGCGCTGAGCAGACTATCCAGTCCCTCTATGCTCTGTCCACTCCCAAGTGCAAGGTCATCCGAGATGGCCAGAGTGAAACTGTCAAGGCCGAAACGCTCGTCAAGGGCGATCTAGTCTCCCTCGCAACTGGTGATGTCGTCCCAGCCGATCTCCGTCTTGTCCAGGGCATCAACGTTTCCACCGACGAGGCACTCCTCACCGGTGAATCTGTCGCCATCAGCAAGAAGCCCGAGGCCATCTTCACCGATCCGGATATGCCAATTGGCGACCGCATCAACCTGGCCTATTCTGGAAGCTCCGTCACTCGCGGCCGTGCCACCGGCATTGTCATCGCTACCGGTATGCACACTGAAGTCGGCCAGATAGCCGAACTCTTGCGCAAGACCAAGAATGACAACTCCGAAAGGGGCACCGTCGGTCGCGCCCTGTATAGGGCCTACCAGTTCAGCCGCAGGATCCTGGGTCTCGAGGGTACGCCGCTCCAAGTCACTCTCAGCAAGTTTGCCCTGCTGTTATTCGCCTTTGCCATTCTGCTCGCCGTCATCGTCTTTTCCGTTAGCCTCTGGGACATTAACGATGAGGTCCTGCTCTATGGAATCTGCGTCGGTGTGGCCGTCATCCCCGAGTCTCTCCTCGCTGTCCTGACCGTTACAATGGCTGTGGCCACCAAGGCCATGGTCCGCGGCAATGTCATTGTTCGACAAATGCCTTCTCTCGAGGCCGTCGGTGGTGTCACCAATATCTGCTCCGACAAGACTGGCACTCTGACCCAAGGACGCATGATTACCCGCAAGGTCTGGCTTCGCGGCGATCTCCTAGGATCCGTTGAAGGCACTGCGAATCCTTACGATCCTGGCAGCGGTACTGTCTGCTGGTCTGCTGACCTAGCTGGAAGCTGTCTGAATGCCTTCCTCAGAACTCTGACCCTCTGCAACAATTCTACCGTTACAGATGGCAAGAAGGAGCCGGAGACCGACTCTAGTAGCGTCATCACCGCCTCCGAAGATTCCGAATGGAAGGCTGTGGGTGAGCCCACCGAGATCGCTCTCAAGGTCTTTGCCATGAGATTCGGTCAGAACAGAACTACCAGTGACACGCTAGTCGCAGAGCACCCCTTTGACTCGTCCTGCAAACTCATGAGTGTCGTATACGGCAACGAGATTGAGCAGACCCGACAGGTCTACACCAAGGGTGCTGTTGAGATTCTCCTGACCAAGCTCAATGAGACGGAAGAGTTTAAGAAGGAAATTCTCGCCAAGGCTGAAGAACTTGCTGGTCAGGGTTTGCGAGTGCTGTGCATCGCGACCAAGGCTATGAATGGCGATATTCAGGACTGCCATGAACGTGTCAAAGTTGAGAGCCAGCTTGAGTTTCTGGGTCTCGCTGGTCTTTATGACCCTCCGCGCCCAGAAACTGCTGGTGCCGTGGCTCAATGCCGCGCTGCCGGCGTGACCGTTCACATGGTCACTGGTGACCACATTAAGACTGCTACGGCCATCGCTTATGAGGTCGGCATTCTCAACAAGAACATTCCTCTAAAGCCCAACACCGTCATGGCGGCCGCCGACTTTGGCGCCCTCAGTAATGCTCAGATTGATGAGCTGGATGAGCTGCCCGTGGTGCTTGCCCGCTGTAGCCCTCTGACCAAGGTTCGCATGATCGAGGCACTGCACCGTCGGAAGGCTTTCTGTATCATGACGGGTGACGGCGTCAATGATTCACCGGCCCTCAAGCAGGCTGACGTTGGTATTGCCATGGGAGACCGTGGCAGCGACGTGGCCAAGGAAGCCGCCGACATGGTTTTGACTGATGACAACTTTGCGTCTATCGTCACTGGCATCCAAGAGGGTCGACGACTTGCCGACAATATCCAGAAGGTATGTCACAATGCCCCTATCTCTCAGAGCACTTGCTAACTTTTGCAGTTCCTGCTGCATCTCTTGACTTCCAATCTGGCGCAAGTCATTTTACTCCTGATTGGTCTTGCCTTCAAGGATGTTGGAGGTTTCGCCGTGTTCCCTCTGTCTCCGCTGGAGATTCTCTGGGCCAACCTGGTCACCTCTTCGCCTCTTGCTCTTGGTTTGGGTCTGGAAGAGGCCTCGCCTGATATTCTTCGTCGGCCTCCTCGCAGCCTGCGTTCTGGCGTCTTCACCCGCGACTTGGTTCGCGATCAGCTGGTCTATGGACTTTGCTCTGGCTCCCTCTGCTTGTGCGCGTTCATGCTTGTCAACTATGCCTCGTCCGGCCAAGGTTACCATGCTATGCCGCTTGGCTGTAACGATCCTGGGACCGAGGGCTGTGGCCGGGTGTACCGTTCCCGCGCAACCACCTTTGCTACGCTGAGCTTCTTGCTGCTGGTGACCGCCTGGGAGGTGAAGCACTTCCATCGAAGTCTGTTCAACATGGACGAGCGATGGTCGGGCCCGTTGTCAGTGTTCAAGACCGTCTACCACAACAAGTTCCTCTTCTGGTCTGTAGTTGCCGGGTTCGTGATGATCTTTCCCGTCGTCTACATTCCTTATCTTAACACCGAGGTCTTCAAGCACGAGGGACTCACTTGGGAGTGGGGCGTCGTCGCAGGGTGCGTTGTTGTGTACATTGGTCTCCTGGAGATCTGGAAGGCGTACAAGCGACGGTTCAACCTGGGCATTGACACGCACCCCGTCACTCAGGGCCAGGCTCAGGTCTAGGCCTAGCCGTGGACTTGAAGCACCAAAAGGAGGGTTGTGGATGGTTGTGAGGAGTTGGACAGGTTTTAAGGATATGTGCAATGGTGTCAGATTGTTCCCAGTATTATACTTAACGCTATTATCCTCTAGTCAATATATTTTCCTGTCAAAAAAAAAAAAAAAACTATATGCATCGCTGTGATTATAAAAATGTCTACTTGGTTCCTCGTCAAAACTTTTCGTGGGAGCGAGCCCCGAGAATGCTGAACAGATTCGGCAGGGTGTCTGTCTCCAAATGCTGATGATGCCGGCATCAGAAAGGCCGTGTTGGTGAGCCTGTGATCGAGCTCGAGCCCGATATGAAATGCTAAATTGGTTGTTTTATGTACGTCGTCAAAAAGCTTACTCGCCCTTGGCCTTGTTGATGGGGTTGCCGTCCTTGTCGACCAGGCCCTTCTCGCGCATGACCTTGAGGGCGTCGTGGATGGGGTCGAGCTCGGGCATGGGGGCACGGTGCGAGTCCCAGTAGTTGTCAGCCCAGGTAAAGTACTGGCCGTAGTTGCAGGTGAAGAACATGTGGTGGAGGGTGTGGTGGGCGGGGCTATTGATGAACTTTTCGAGCCAGTGGCCGGTGATCATGTCGCCGTCGTGGATGAGGATGGTCCAGATTTGGACGAGGGCGAAGAGGACCATGTAGAGGTGCTTCTGCATGGGGCAGATGTAGACGAAGATACTGCTAAGATTAGCGGGAGGTTTTTTGTTTCGAGGGAGGGTTCGGCTCACTGGTAAGGAAGAGATTGGAGGTATCCGTCGACGGGGTGGAAGGCAATGGCAGCCCAGGGGGTAGGGACTGGGAGTTTGTAAGCTTGGTTGTATATCAGGGGGCAAGGGGTTTGCGACTTACTGATCCACTTGTGGTGAGGCTTGTGGACGTACTTGTAGACGCTGGGGTGGTGCTCCAGACGGTGAATCCAGTAGATGCCCAGGTCGTTGAAGATCATGTAGAGGACGGTGGACGCGCCGAGCCACCACCAGCCGTACTCGTCAATCCTCGTGTAGAGCAGGCTCTTGCCGCGGACCTCGCCGAGGAAGAAGGGGAGGGTGAGCAGGTCGATGATGGGGATGGCGAAGAAGCTCGACTGGATCTCCTGGCGGATCTGGTTCTTGAGGAAGCGCGGGTGGTGCTCGAGGCGCCGGTCAAAGACGAAGTAGTAGGACAGGGCGGCCGAGATGACGTAGATGATGGCGGCGCCGAAGCCGGCGATGAGGAGGATGGAGCAGCATTGGCGGTAGATGTCGTCGCGGGGCAGGGAGGAGCCAAAGTTGAGGGCGAAGGGGGGGTCGTCGTCGAGGTTCTTTGTGAAGGTTGTTGCTGTTGAGTTTCCGAAGGTTTGTGATGATGACTGTTGTTGGGGGAAGAAGTAGGCGTATCCGTGGTCGAAGAGGATGGGGTCGAGGACCTCGAGGAGGAAATCCATCTTGGGGCGATTATAACACGACGACGAAACGCTTGCTGTGGAAGTTTTCAATTGGGGGTTTGAATTGTGGTATGTCCAGATCAAATCAACAGCTGATGTTTCTTAAAAATCAGGAGAAAAGAAAGAGTGAATTGCCCGAGCAGAGCTGTGTTTTTCTCATTCGGAGCCGGGGGGTCTGGCGGTGTCCCGTTCTCAATTAATTTCCCTGTCATAGGCCCCACCAGGGGTCCCACGAGGGAGAAGAAGAGGTGTTGTGCCTGGATCAGAGATCTTATCATGCCCGTAAGTGATTGGAGCGCGGGGGGGAGAGACACAACACGAATACGAATTGGAGGTGTGATTGGCCAATGACGTTGGATTCCTACGAGCTCCGGAACTTGGGGAGCCGGATCATGCAATCCTCGACCTCGCGCATTCCTCTGCACTTTGCCTCGAGGTCTTTGTTTTCTACTAGGGTGCGCTTTGCGATTTCCCCTGCCCAGTATTCGTTGTCGATTGTCCACGTCCCCAGCACTCGGAACCCGTGCTGCGTGTAAAGTCCGCGGCCCTCGGCCGACGAGGTGAGGACTGTTGAAGCTCCGGCGGCGTCGGCCTTATCGATAACGGACTTTAGGAGCTGGCCGCCGATGCCTTGGCGTTGGTGGGCTGGGTGAACCATGAGGTGGATTATCTCTAATAAAAAAGATTGACGTGTTGGTGACAGTTGACATTGAATACGGGAGGGGGGAGGGAATGTACCAAAGTGTTTTTGCCCGTTGATGGCTTTTTTGCTACAGGCTTCCATTTCCGCCTCTCGCATGGTGAAGCGCTGCCACAGCTCCGTCAAGTGCTGTTTCGGCGCAAACGTGAACCCCGAGGGTCGCGCTTGGGTATCTGCTTTCTTGTTCGCGTTCGCGTTCGGGTCGACCATCTTGTACCTGACAAACCCCACGATCTGCTGGTCCTCCCCCGCCTCAGCAACCGAGACGACAACCTCTGGATCTTGCAATGCCCTGTCGGTTGCGATCTGGATTATTTCTCGAGGGTGCTTCTGGAGGAATGCCCCGTAGAAGACGTGGTATTTGTCGAGCGCTGAGTAATGTACTTGCGCGATGGCGTTGCTGTCGGCGAGGGTGCCTGGGCGGATGGTGATGGAGGTCATGGTTAACAGCTTTTGAAGATGCACTAGTTCAGTTGTCAAAAGAGCCTCTGAAGCATCTGGCATGCAATTTCCGCTTATTGACGCTCGAACAGCGACGCTGTCGTGATATATCTGCGTATGCTCCCAGATTGGGAAGCTGGTGTTGCGACCCGCATTTGGTTTCTCCGTGTGAGTCAGCCGGCGATAGTCACAACATTTCTAATCAAGAACAAAGATGAGTGGTTCGATGGTTGTGCAGCTAGAAATCGCATTTATGGCTTTGTTGAGGCCAAGCAGACATTTGTCCTTCCACACAGCACCGTCGCTCAGCCATGATTAGTTACGAGCCGCCGTTCAACTTGTAGAAACCTCAAACATATACAGCAGACAACCTAGATGATAAAGGCTGCTTGGCCTATAACAACTGAAGAGTGACTGGGAAGCAAGAGAAAGGTGCTTCCATCAGATAAGATTGATAAGAAGCACTGGGCCATAAGCGAAACAAGGGGCCCCTTATCCATGTCAAAGCATCTGCAATATGAAGTTCCACAAAGCTGCAAGGCATAACTTTATGCTAAACTGCATTTGTTCCTTCTATTGGTCGGGCTTATGTAGCTGTTAGCTGCAAGCATCACTGGGTCCCTTGTTCTATCTCCTGCCAAAGGGGTTCCTTATGCTCGAGACAGGTGTTATTCTTTTCCAAGAGCCCATGAGGCCAGGTGCGGAACAGGGCAGATGACAGGGGATTTCGAAACAGATAGGTACCACTTAACTGGCTTCTGGCCTGCGTGTTGTTGGCTGGGGTATCTTGCCTAGGAGCTAGCCTTGTGGCACACAGCCAGTTTTATAGGTGCAGAACCCGCTTGAAAGTATCGTCAATCGTTATGCCACTACCATCTAATCAGGATAGCATGCTAGTTCCATTTGGGAGACATTGTGAAATGTCGGTTGAGCCTACAGCATCTAGCATATAGAGCTACGCCAACTGCAGTTTTAGACCTTGTCCTCTTGAGTGACAAGATAAGTCTGGTTTGACAGTCAAATGTTCGAAGAGAGCTTCATTGGCATAAAAACCGAGTGCTGGCGCAGTGCTGACAAGCAATAGTAATGGCAGAGATAGCAATCTTGAATGTCAGCTCAGAGGAGAAATCCACGCTTTCCATCAAGGGCTGGTGTCCCGGCATGCTTCTTCTCTAGGAACCGGTTCAGATTGCCACTTGGCAACATTTTCAGCTCTCGATCGTGTGAGTTGGTGAGCCAGGCCAGCATCATCGACTATGATTGATGATCGAAATCCCAACGAACGGTTCAAAGCTTCTTGAAACCAGGAAATCTTCTCTTTACCACACTTGAATGCTCAAGATTTCAAGCTTGGAGGGGCTGCAAACTCCAAATCAAGGTTGGTTTCCCTACGAACTCGTAGTTCACTGTATTTGTATTCGGTTATGATCCCAGAGATGCGAAAAGAAACTGCGTTTTGTTGTTGTGATGGCTGCAACCTGCCCTTGAAGGAGCAAACAGCACATCAGATTGGTTCTCTGGCTCGTCAAGTATGTTCGCCTTTTCGATAAACGCGGCCTCAATAGACTAGAAGACATAGATGAGTGCAGGGTTCGATGCAGGGGCGAAGTTTACCCTCAAATCTCTCCCAGTATTGTGCCATAGCGTAATGAACCTGAAGCCGACAGAACTCTGGTAATGACAGTTGATCAGCAGACAAGGGTTTGACAAGTAGCATCTTACGCTCAAAGACGATAAACTCCGAGTACCTAATGACAAGGAGGCGGTCCATAGCGGAGACTGTTGTTCGATTTATGCCCGTGATCCGGATTTATGTTTGTTGAGACGGTAGCTCGAGTCAACACCCTCGCGGTCCAACAGGCCAAGGTCTCGTGTCTCCCTGATCAAGAACTACACTCGTATAGTACCTTCATTTGCTCCAGTATGGTAGAATATCTCCAGGTGCAGGTGGTCCAGATTTTCAAATGGCCTTGAGCCAAGACTGAAAGTCTAGAAGCAATTTCTCTTCGCGAGCAAGGGGGCCGTTCACTTGAAAGAAGGATGTAATTTGGCCTCATCAACCCAAACAGTGTGGAAAGCGTGTGACGGTCGAGGAGCGGGCTTCTTCTAGTTATAAAGGCTTCAGAGTCACCGATCGAGAACAAAGCATGCCACTAGACGAAGCTCCTATCATTGTCTGGTCGCTTCAGGCATCTTTTTCGGCATTCGGGGTATCGTTCGCGGTTCGGTATGCTTCAGCAGCCAGAAAAGACTCGATCAGATCGTCGGGCGCGTCCAAGGACGTGGTTGACGTCAGACGGAGGAGCAGGGGTCTCGGGTCGGCGGTCGTCTGTGATACTATCGGCGGCAAGACGCAATGCAGCCGCATCGAAGCGAGATATGGCCGTGTTTGATTTTCTCATGTATGGATTCCGTGCCTTGCATGCTGTGGGCGAGATGTGATGAACCTAACCCGTGGATCGATCGCGGAGAGGATGTCAGATATAGCGTTGACAGGGAGGTGGGAGTTGCAAGTTGATATAGAGCAGGCTATAAGGGGCGTAATTAGTTTCAGATGGCTTGACGCTACCTACTTCTTGTCTGTTTAAATCGATATGCTATTGTTATTTTTTAAACGACCTTCAAATTTAACATCGAAATTATTTTCTTACTCCCAATGCTTACTTGGCTGGGTACCCAAGTTGAACGATAGCCCGTCTCCCACGACTAGTCTCACCACTTTGGAGTCGCGCAACTACCCAAGTAGCTAGCTAATCACATCGTGTCCAAAAGGGTATTTCAAAGAAAGATAGCAGAATACAACATTTTACCAGCGATTTTGCAAGGCCCCGTCAAGTATCCGTCCATCATGCCACGCCCAGCCGTGCCTGCTCCCATTTCTGGGTCTGCTGAGTTGTGAGAACCCGGATGGCCAGGTGCGCACCTTGATGGCCAACCCTGATGTCCTCCTTCCCTTGCAGAACCCGCCCAACACCACGCATGTGCTGCTTCCGCTGGGCGAGATTCAGTACAACCGCACGCAAAGGCCGGGGAAGGAGTTGGTGATGGCGTGCATTCCGTCCCATAATGGGCCTCTGTAGATCCTAAACGGCGTTGCATCATCGAGCAAGCCACCATCCGGCCCCTGGGGGGGATTGATAAGGCTGAGACGGTTGATTGTCGATGGGCAAGTGAGTATAAAGTTCAAAGAGGCCGCCCTTCTTTCAAGAATGCTCCTTCCTCGATGATGAGTATGAAGCTTTTCACACCACGTGCCTTCTCACCGATGAGAGGATGGTCACCGTCCCTTTCAAACTCGCCTGGGAGGACTCACATATATGAGCAACCTTTCTTCAGACCTTTCACTCCAGGACGACTCGAATGAAATCATGGACCAGCCAAATCAAAGTCAGCTCTTCGTTAGAGAAACGAGACCGATGATCGACTCGAGGACGTTGTCCATCGCCACGACCATCTGACGCCCAGGGCTTCCCTCTCTCCCCCATTGAGACTCGACGACCTTTTGTTCCTCCTCTTCCTCGCCATCTCTTCGACCTTGTCCGGAACTCACCCGGTCTCGAAAAGACGGTATATGCCTCGTCCACGTCGCCTCGCATGGTCCACGACCCATGGCCCCATTCCCACGGACGTGTTGCTCCCGAGTCTGACGATGAAGTGAAGAATTTTCACTTCGTCTCACGGAGCTTCCCCCACGAGGAGGATCCCCTGGTCCGGTCTGTCCGTGATGAGAGCTGGCCGAGTTCCGCAATGTTGTTGCAAAATCCCACGCTTCTCATTTCCCCTGGGCTGAGGCGGATGCCTTCCGGACTGGAGTCGAGTGTCGCGTGTCCTTGTCGATCGGCTCGACTCGGCGAGTCTCACCGTCGAGGCCGTGCCGAGATGATGCAGCTGATGCCTGCCGGAGACATCCCAGGCAATAGTGGTGAGGGTCGGGACTGGACAAGGTGGTTGGTGATGTACAGGCAGTTGATGATGTTGATGATGAGAAGATGCTGTTGACGATGTTGTTGCTGTTGTTGTTGATGATGATGATGATGATGGTGATGATGTGTGCTCGTGGCTTACAAGTTGTAAGCAGCATGAAGCAAAGAAGAGACACTTGTCCTCGAGCGAAGAGTATCTGGTCACCTCTATCAAGAAGCTTGGCCATGAAGCCGTACCAGGTACCTGGCTTGGCTGTATGGTACTCAGCCTCTCGCCCAGGTAAGCACCCGTTACCATTTCCTTTGTCAATGTCAGTCCTCCGTCTCGGGGTGAGATATCGTTGGCCTTCCCTCGGCTTCGGTTACTTTCCTTGTGTCGATTCTTTCTTGTTCCCTTGGCATGAACTTGCCAGAGTCCTCCCACGCCGGCGTGGGTCATGGCGTCTCAATATTTTGCACCTTTGCCCCTTTGGTTCATGGACGCTCGATCCTATTCACGCTCCCACGCTGGCGCCCACACCACCCGATAACCCGATGGTTTCTCGTGACTAAGATCCCATCACGGGCGGCGTAGTAGTCCTACGCTTGTTGGTTTCTCACAGACCCCCAGTTTCAGCCTTTACCTTGTCATGGACACATCCCTGCCGTGTCTATTGTTGCCCGTCATTCACACGCACACTGCCAGAGCCAATAGCCCTCTGTGGATATGCTCGATCCTCGACGCGGCACCGAGTACAACACACCACCTGCCCGTCTGAACCAGCTAAAGACGTATGCGTGGGATGCATGCATAAACCGGCCTGGGTTGGTTTGAAGTCGTCTGCTCTGAGCGGTCCATGTCCTGGGCTTTTGTGGTCCCATCCACCTCTGCTTCTCCATGCCCCGTTTCTCAATTATCCCTCATGCTGCCCGTCTTGTTCCATCTCACTCCTCGCACGCCCTGCTCACATCACGTTGGGGCCTTGCCTATCACACTGGTTCGTCACGCTCACTTATCATGATGTTGACTGGTTCGTCATCACTCGGCTAGCAGCATTGTTTGCTGTCGCCTTTGCCATGATGGAAATAGCGTCCGTCGATACGGCCGCAGGGCCAATTGGCGTCGACGTGGGATTATCTCCATCATGGTCATTCATTGTCATCCATCCGCCGGCTTCCCCCATCATTGGCTCCGCCGAAACCCCATCATAACGGCTCCCTTCCGGGCTCCACCCGGCGGCTGTCCCCTCGGAGCATGCACTCACATGTTTCGTCCTCCTCGATCCTATGCATCTCTACCTTCTGGTCCAGTCCTATGGGCTTCTATTCGCTCCGATCTTGTTCTCCCGTACTCGGAGCACAACCCGTTCCGTTCCTTCTCCAACACCAATCCTGTGTACCCCCGTCAAGCATCTGAGGCCACCTCATTTGTCCACGTACAGGACAAGGCTGCCCGTCATTCCCAGGTGGGATTGCCCCAGCCGCCACGCAGGGTCTTTCAAGTGTAACGGAGCCTGACAACCCTCCAGTACACCTATGCATCGGCGTCCTTCGCACGCCCCCAGCTTCAGCTCCCACTCACCGGTGTGGGTGATCAAGACGAACCCTGCCTCCCTCGGTACCCGGCTCCGGCGGTTCCCATACTCCAGACTCCCCACTGTTAGTCTAGTGAACCCCCACTCGGGGAGCGTCCAAGTTCCATCGCCATGTTCCAGGTATCGCCTCGTCCCTGGCAGCTGGACTGAACTACGGAGCCCGGGATCAACAACGACCTACATGTACCAAAGGCGCTTGATATCTAGCTTGGGTACTTGATCCTGGTCACGGGAAGCCCTTACGTGGCGACCCCCCAACTAGATCCCACGCGGAGGTCAGCAGCAGGCCTCAACTCACACGCCAATCACATCAACTTGGGAGGACTGTATAGCCATCATCTCCACCCGTCAAAGCTGGTGCGAAGTTTGTCCTTCCCGGAGGTTTTGCAGCATGGACCGTCCGATTGTGTATGGATCAACACTGCAGTGCAACGTAGCTGCTACACCCGCGAGCCCGGCTGGCAATTCGACATGAGGTCTGGATCGATGGAATGACGAGCTTGAAACCCCTGGGAGCGCGGCTGCACCTCGGCCCGGCGCGATTCGCCCAGTTGACGAGGTTTGAGGGGAGGAGCTCGATGTACGTCGGGGAGCTCATGCGGCGCTCATAGCTGGGTGAAGGATGCAGGGCGACCACGGTGCATGGCACCAGCCAATTACGGCAATGGCCCATCCTACATGATATCTGTATATGCGGGGTTTGAGGTGTCGGTGCCGCGTGACGTTGGAAGACACGGGGATGTGGTTGGATATCTCCTACACCCAGACCCAAAGCCGACGGAACTGGGCCACGCACGGGTAGTGGAGCACTCCCACTTGGGGACTACCCACGCCCACGCCCAGCATACGATAATCAGGCAACGGGAGGATGGATGGTTGACTTCACTCGGCGTCGACAGAGTGGGATGGAGAGAGGCTCGTGCTGGCTGGATCAGGTATAAGAAGGCCTGCTGCTCGCCCTCCAGATCGAGTTTTTTTCTTCTGCATCCAACAAGCAATCAACTCTTCAACACTCACATCAAACACTTTTATAACACTTTCGAAGACCTTTCTTCACCAACAACCATCAACATGTCTCCCTGGTGAGCACCTCCCTCCATCGAATGGCCACTTGGAGCTTCAAGCAAGCAGTCTTGCAGCCTCTTCTCAGAGTGCCTTGGATAGACTCGAGGTGGCCATTCAACCCAGACATTCTGGCTAACAACTTTCAGCTCTTGCTGCAACCACGACACCTCTGCCTGCAGCTCTTGCTCTTGCTGCAAGGTGAGTAACCAACTCGATCCAACGTGACATCAGCCGTCTCTAACACTCGAACAGCACTAAATTCCTTCTTCAACTCCATTCAAACCGACAATGATAGAAGCGGGCTCGCACGCCTTTCAACCACAATGTTCCCCACGGCTACACAATAGGGGAGCATCCCCACGGGCGCGGGTTTACGAAACGAGCAAGTCGGAGGCAACACTACAATGGATTGGAACCGGGGATTTTCTCAGAAGTGGCACAGAGACATGCGAGTGAAGCGACTGTGGCCGCCAGGTGTTTTTCGAGGTAGCGCAGCGCTAGATGTGAATTGAAGCTTGCATGCCTGAGAACTTTTTTTTTCCTCTTGACATTCCCATGTGATTTGTGCCTCTAACGGGCCATCGGCAGTTGGAGATCTCGTGAGGAGATCTGCATCTCGTGGTGGCTCAGATAGGGCGGTTTAGTAGATAGACTAAAACGGCGTCACACGCAGAAGCCCAGGTGATCTTTTTGGGGGGGTAGATATCTGAAACACGTTCGAGATTTGGCCGTTTACCGCCGCAGCCGGGTTGAACTATTTGAGGGGAAACTGGTCTAGAAGGTCTTGTGCTCCCTCCTTTTCGTCTCTGCCGAGTCAAGAAGATACAGCGCAGTCCATTCTGGTTGGTGTTGCCGGATCGCGCTTGGGCTGGGCGGCGCGGGGCGGCGCGGCCGTTGGGCTTGGGAGATGACGTGGGAGCGGGATTGTACGGGAGGATCAAGTGCCGGAGGGGAACCGGGCTCGGGGAGTGGAGTGTGGGATAGGTAGGTATCGGATGATTAGATTGTGGTTGTTGGATAGTGTTGGTGATTTGAGATATTTGTTGGCGGGTTGTGGGAGGAGGGGTAGAGTGCTGCCAACCCCAAGTACTACGCAGGTAGAGAGTTCTATAGAGCTACTGAGGTTGAGATGGATCCAACTGTTGAACTTAAGGGAATGCATTGTATGTGCGGAGAATAGGCAGAAGTTGTTGTAAAGCCATGTAAGTGCACTTTCACTCACTTCCGATGAGAGGTTTAGGGTAACTCGAGATGCAGTTGACAAGATAGACTGACAAATTATTTCAACAACGACGAGTAAGAAATCCTCACGGGAAGATCGGAATGCGTCAAGAATAAACACATGCTAAAAATACGCAGTCTATCCACGCTGAGCTCTGCACTTTGGGCTGTGTTGGGTTAGGAGCTGAGATGAGCCTCTTGTCAAGTTGTTGATCGGGCTCACTCAGCCCGGGCGGGGGAAGACGCGGGCCACTACTGCGCCTTCGCCAGTCAAGTTTTGGGATTTGCACAATAGTTGAATCACAGGTCGCCGAGATTTTCAAGCCAAGGGGATGGGATGGCGAAACTTGTTTACCCGTGAGGGTGAGGCTGTTGTTGCATGGCGAACTGGTTTCAGCCAGCTGAGGTTCAGCTCCAGGCTGCTTAGCTAAACGACGTCATAAGTCCATCCCCCAGAATAGCTGCAACCTGCACAAAAAACGAGTCTCCACATGCTCATGCCCGTGACCTTGAAACACAGCCAAGGCAAAAAAAAAAAAAAAACACAGCATGGGCAGATGCGTTCCCCTCAAGCCAGGCTATGGCCCTCTATCACTTCTGTCTCGTCTCCCGTCCTGCAGAGTGTAGCATTCTTTAATCCCTCGATTGAGGCAGTGCCCGCACTTCAGCCTCGTTCTTTGTCACGGCGTGAACCAGGGTGCGGTAGCCTAAGGTGAGAGGAGAGCGGCTACTCATACAGTCCGGTGGACACACAGATTCACGGCCAGCCAACAGCTGCCACTCGCCAACCAACTAGCCTCAAGACAAAGACTTTTTTTAATCAATTCGATCAGGAAGTTGTGCTTTCATCTCACTGCCAGGCTTGTCTCAGTTGGCGCCATTGCCATATTCCTTCGGCCCCTGGGATTAATCCTTGCTCTCGTCATCTCGGACTCTGGCATCTTTGCACGGGCTATAATATTATTGCATCTCGCCGCGAGGCGACAGACGAGGCAACAATTAATTGAACAAGCCACCGACAACCGAGCACTCGACTACTTTATCCTATCCAGGCCCGCCTCCTCCTTCTGCCTCGACCTTCTCCTCAGCTGTCTCAACACCCCATCTTCTGGCCCCCAACTCATCATCGTTGCTCCAACCGCTTGGAAGCCCCGCCTCACAAGCCAGCCAGCCAGCCAGCCTGCGCCGCCTTCATCTCGTTTGTCTCGTTGGTTCCCCTTCGCTTCACTAAACGCCGTTTGCTCCAGAGGCTCGGCGTTGCCAACTCCTTAAGACACCTCGGGTGCCACAACCAAGCAAACTTGCCCCCTTCCAAGCCCTGCGCTTGACTCGAAATCCAGGACCATATCCTCCTCCTCCTCTTATATCCTCCTTGGCGCCGCCGACGACGCTAACCACCCCCTGGAGCCCCTGTTTTTTTCGGCGCCGGTGGACCTGGCACCATCAATCTCAGGCGCGCCAAGAGTGGAGACCGGAAAGCAGGAGCCGAGACGGCGGTGATACCGTGAGACACCGGTTCCCCTCCGAGAATCACGGAGCCTGCACGGCGCCTCCTTTGACCTCTCGTCCGTTGAGCTGAGCATCACGAGACGGTCTTTGACAATCCTACACCGGCGTCGCCTTCATTCCATGCGTCGTCGCCATGCCCGAGACGCTGGAGCCGGGCACGCCCTTCACGACGCCCCCTGTGTCGCCAGGCGGTGTCGAGAAGCGGCGATCACGGAACCCTCTGAAGAATATGATGCAGCATCTCACTGTGGAGCCTCCCCCGGACGATGATGACCGGCAGCCGCGAAGGGCGTCTCTCATCCGCCGCATCAGCTGGCGCAAGAGCCGCAGCCCTTCGGCCCATTCTGACAGGTCAGGGGGGCAATCTCAAGATCCTAACCTGTGCACCGCCTGTGCGGGCTGGGCAGCCGACATTGACTCTACCTTTGACACCATGGACGACTTCTTCATGAGGGCCTTGAACCCCACGTCTGCAGCTACTTTTGAGAACAAGGAGCACTCGTTGGGTCGGTTGAAGGAGCTCGAGGAGAACCGCTTCTCCACCAAATGTCCCCTGTGCAAGCTGTTTCTGTCAGTGCACATCCCCAGCGAAGGAGAGGGTGACCTGTATCTCTCTGGCTTTTCAAGCCGGGATACAAACTATCTGATTGATAGCCACCTCTTGTTTGAGCAGGGCCATGCAGCAAAGAACAAGAGCAAGGGAGTCAGCCCTGCCTTTCTGGGCGTCGTCCCCAAGAAGAGCGGCGATGGCGCTTTGAGCTGGGATGTGAGCGCCGACTGGTTCCGGGACTCGGGCATGCTCTACCGGACAATGCCTGATACCGCCCCGACCGAGTTGCTGAGCGCGCGATCCGACGGGAGGCATTCGCGGGCAAATTCCTTCACCGACCAGAGTGGTTGGTTGAAGCGAGGCATCTGGGGCCGGGAGCTGGAGCAGATTATCGACATGTCCATCGGACAGGACTGGCTGCGGTTCTGCGAGTTTTACCACCAGGGACGATGTGGACGGCGGCCGATTACGCGGGAAATGCCTGGGTTCCGACTCGTTGACTGTGCAAAGAACCCGCCAAAGGTGGTGGACGCATCCATCACGGAGAGATATGTCGCGTTGAGTTATGTGTGGGGGAACACGAAGACATCAACGTGGCCCAAGGTTATCTGGGATGCCGTCATTGCCACCAAGGATCTCGGAGTAAGATATTTGTGGGTTGATCGACTTTGTATTGACGATGCACGGCCGGCGGAGAAGATGCAGCAGATTGCGAGGATGGACGAGATCTTTGAGGGCGCGATCTTGGCCATCATTGCGGCGTGCGGCGAGGACGCGGATTACGGCCTTCCTGGCGTGGGTTCGAGGACCCGGCCGCCCCAGCCCAAGTACGAATTTGTCAACTCGGACATTACACTGGTATCAAGTCTCCAGGACCCGAGACTGGCCGTCAAGAACTCGGCATGGTATCAACGAGGCTGGACCTACCAGGAGGGTCTCCTTGCGCGTCGGCGACTCATCTTTACGGAGCAGCAGATGTACTGGGAGTGCGAGGGCATGTGTTGCCCCGAGTCGCTCATCCTGCCGCTGGAATTTTACCATGATATGGAAGAACAGCGGATGGGTGACTTTATGCGCCCCGGGCTGTTCAACGGCGTGTCCTTCGTTGATGGTAGCTGGGAGCGCTGGAAGAAGCTGCCTGGCAAGGTCGAGGACCCCAGCACGCTGAGCATCTTCCGAGAGGCGGATCAGCACATCGTCAACTACACACGGCGCGACTTAACCTACGACCAGGACTCGCTCAATGCATTCCTGGGTGTGCTGAGACGGCTCGAGACTACGGTTGGCCCTGGAAGGATGTTCAATCTCTTGGGTATTCCCGTTTGGGCGCCGCAGGTGGACCAGGGAGTCACAATCACTAGCCTCCCCCGCACACGCGACATCTTTGCCCTTTCGACATGTTTCTGGCACCACAAGGACGGCGTGGTTGCCAGCCGGCGTCCGCATCTGCCCAGCTGGACGTGGGCCGGATGGAAGGGCGCCGTCGAGCTGTACTCGTCCATCACGGTGGTGGACCCAGACAACAAGGCCAAGGAGCGCAAGTACAACCACCACCACTACGTATCGGCGACCCACGTGTCCCGCAACGACCCCAACTCGATCCGGTGGACCTACTCGCCCAACATCGTCCTGGTCAACCGCGACGGCAGCGTGGCGTACGACTTTGGCGCCTCGGCCGCGGCGACGGGCATGCCGCCCGGTCCTCCGACGCTGCCCATCCGGCCCTACGGCATCCACGTGCCGAACCCCTTTGTGCTCGACCGCGTCAAGGCGCGCACGCACGCCGACGGGTGGATCTTCAACCGCGTGAGCGTCGACATCCGGCTGAGCCGCGGCTCGGGCTCGATCAGGGAGTACATTGAGCGGCACGCCAAGGGCGAGCAGATGACGGTGCTGTGGTTCGTCGAGGAGGCCATGGTGATGCTGCTGGTCGTCGAGCGGACCGAGAGGGACGGCCGGATGGTGTGGGAGCGGGTCGGGCGGATGAGGATGGGGTTCCCGGAGGAGGCGAGGGATGTGGTGAGGCGGTGTGGGCGGCTGGAGAAGATGGTGGAGGAGCTGCCGCTCAGGCGACTTGGGGAGGATATTGTGATTGAGTAGAGGGGGATGGGAGGGAGTATTAGGTATTTTAGGAAACTTTGTAATAGTATGGGAAAAACAAGATTCATCTTCGAATCAGAGAATGGACTTTGATATTGTGTTTATGACTGGGTTTCCAAGGCCATGGTAGTGATGAAATATCCAAGGGGTCAGAAAATAGGACTTGGTGGTGTACTTATCTCGAGTAAGTCTGAACTTGTGTTGATTTATGAAGAAATGAGGCTCTGAATACTCTTATGATAGTCTTTTCATAAACTCATCCTGATTGGATGCTGAGGCAAATGATCAATGATGTAGAGGCGTATTATGCGTCATCCTTTGCCTGCACGCAGCATCCAGCTTCTCAAGGACCTCGAGATGCCAGGTAAACTCGTCTACGCTAATACCAAACTTTTTCAAATTCCTCTTTCCGACTGAAATCGTGTCTTCGATATCTCCGGGTAGAATCTCGCGGAGGACGTGGCAGAAGGTTGCAATTCGCAGGATCATGACCATCGTGAAGGTCCTGTGGGGCATCGTCAGTTGAATTGTTTGTTGGGGGAATAGACTTTGAGGACTTACACCATGCCGCTGGCAAATAAGCATGTAATCCGGTTTGCCGGGTTGACGTCAAAGACGTTGATGAATCCCCTGCAGCCCTCGAGACACATGCGACATCTCTCGAGAATCTCTTCCTTGCAGGGATGCGTATGGAAGTGGTCCATGTTGAGCAACACGTACTCTATAAAAGGCCTGTGGACAATGTACTGCCCTGCATAGTATCTGCCCTGAAGCCGGACGATGTTCCAGGCGTGGTTACCCAGACGCTTCGAAGTCCCGGGCGAGGCTGCCGACTCGAGAGTCACCGACTGCACGTCGCAGGATCGGTTGAGCAGGATATCGGGGAGGTTGCGGTATATGGTGCTGTGGTAGGACCAGAGATCGTCGGTCGTCCGGAGGAGCCAGTTGGCGTAGTTTGCGCGCGTCATGCGGAAGTGGTCCTTGCTGTCGTAGACGACGCTGTTGACGTGGTTCAGGAACCTGCGGATGGCGGCGTTGGTGCTGATCTGGAAGGCGACCAGCTCCTCTGTGGGGTCTATGGAAGCTGTCTCTGTTGTTGAGCCGGGGGTCGTGCTGTCTTGTGGAGGGACGCCTTGGATGGGGTAGGGGACTAGATCTTCGTAGCGGGCGATGCCTGAGGGGAGGGTGATGGAGAGCTCGGATACGAAGTCGCCTTCGAAGATGAAGGCGACCCAGTATAGGCGGCGGAAGGCTTCTGAGAATGTGTTGGGGTCTTGGGAACGGATGAGGGTCCTATAAGAAATGTTAGTATTGAGAGAATCAACGAGGGTTGAGGATGTACATCTTTGCGATGTGCTCGCATTTGACTGCTGTGGCGTGGGCCCAGTGGAACGAGTCGGATACTTGACCATTCGCACCCATATAGATGCTGCATTGGTTAATTACGAAGCTGACAGATAACAAGATGGAGAGTATCTTACCTGGCCAACATCGCACACTGCGCCGCCTCAAGTGTCATGTCTGACGATATGTGTCCAAGTAGAAGCTGCGCTTTCTGCCACAGCTGAACATATGGGGGATCCGACAAATATGCCCCGCGAGGATCCTCAGGTTTCCCTATATTCGATGATTGGATCAATGGTTTCTTCTGAGAGAGGTCACCCAGACTAAGAACGAGCAGCAAGAGACAGTACGTGGCGGGTGGCACACTCTCGTAAGAGCCCTCCCACTCCAGTTCTGTACTGCAGACGTTGTTGAATACATCTAGCATCTCGTTTTGGTTCAAGAGGGGAAAGAAGACGTTGACTTCGGTAAAGTACGAGTCCAACATTTGTTTGAACCGTTCAGCAGAGCCGAAAGGTGTGAAGAGTTTCCACGACTCGGGAGGAAACGACTTGGGCTTCTCATCCGGCTTTGGCTGGAAGAAGACGTCGGTTGCTTGGGTTGAGAGAAGATGGCTATGCGATGGCCTCGTTGGTGCCGTGTCTGGGAGAAGGTCTCGGACCATGGGCCAGTTGAAGACGTGGTTTGCGCAGGCCGTGTGCGAGAGAGGGATCAGGATCTGAGCATCAACCTCCATCTCTGAGGCGTCGTTTGAGTTTCCGTGCCATCCTGGCTGCTGTGACGTTGCGCCGTCGGATGAAGCTGGATGGGCATCGCCGTGGTTTATAATGACTCGCCCGTCATGAATGTGTTCCTGGCTGCCCCCAGCGGAAACAAACCCCGGCACCGCAAAGATGCGATCCTCGAGAAGCTGTATCCTCTCAAGAAGAATCAACGTATTCGGCTCGATCCTCGGCTGCTGCGAGTCCTTGTACACGCACTCGACGTTCTGGGTCACGCACAGGCTGCACCTGGGCTTGGCCGCGTCGCAGCGCGTCTTGCGCGCCCGGCAGTTAGTGCAGGCCTGCCAGACGCGGCGGCGAGGGGGGAAGTATTGCGATGTGGGGAAGGAGGGCTGCGACGTTGACGAGTTCATTGGGTGATGAATTGGATTGAGGTGAGAGTATTGAAGTTGGAGGGTTTTTCCCCACTTGGTTGGTGGTGTTTTTGGATGTTAACTACTTGGTCGTGGGGAGTCAAAATGAAGCTACTCAAAATATCGTTATAGACAGGTTCTCGGAAAAATACTGATGAATGTGTGAAATTATAGGACTGGTAGTCTATTTAGGGCCTTGGAGAAGAAGTGCTCTCGGAGGTGCAAATGAGTGGAAGCAAGTGACACCGTCTTCAACTAGTTTACAAGAGAACCTCGATAATATCAGCATTTCATTTATTTACATTGGCCTAGATATCCGTTTCGGGATTACTAGCTAGAAGGCAAAACTTGTCAGGCCTTGCGGTCAATGTCCTCAGCCTCCTCCACGACCCCATCGGGAATCTTCACATCAGCAGCTCGAACATCCGCAGCCTCGCCGTCAAAGATGACTGCAATTTCTTCAAGTGCCTTGCCCTTGGTCTCGAGGAACCATCCGTACGCGATGAAGCTCTCCACGGCGAGGATTGCGACGTAGACCAGGTAGTACTTCCAACCAATATCATCAAGACCGATGGGCTTTCGCCGTTAGTTTGGAGTTCTTATTGCATGGCGGGAAGGAGATTAACTCACGTTTACATATTGATTGACAAACACCGCAACCTTTGTCGAAAACACATACGCAGCCATGCCCTTTGCGCGGATCGAAAAGGGCAGAACCTCGACAGAGTATGCGACGGGCAGAGGCGAAAAGGCGATGCAGTAGAAGAACTGAAACACAAAGATCAGCGCCATGACCGCAATGCCCGCCGCCTTGGCGCCCGTCCTGCCAAACTCTGCCGACGCGATCGTCCACGCCGTGAAGATCGTGAGCATGCCGAGGGTCGAGGCGCGGAACAGAGGGCGCCGGCCGACGCGCTCGACGAAGAAGGCGGTTGTCAGGGCCAGCAGGAAGTTCCAGACGTTGATGAGGCCGTTGACGAGGGCCTGGATGTTTTTGTTGGTGATGCCGACCGAGTCCATGACGCGGGAGAGATCTGAGGTTGTTAGGATGGAGTTGATGTGTTGTAATAGGGTACTCACAGTAGGCAATGAGGCCGTTCCCTGACCATTGGCTCATGAAACCCATGCAGAGGACGAGAAACATGCGGTATCGGTTACCGCTGGTGCTGACCATTGACTTCCAGGTTGTTGCGCCAGAGACTACAGTCCGAATCAGCTGGTGAGGCGCGTACGTGGCAGAGAATACTCACGCTTCTCGTTGTCAATCGCAGCACGAATTTCTTCATATTCAAGTCGGACCAGCTCGGTCTCATGGCCGTCTCCATGGTATCGCTTAAGAGCCGCGAGTGCCTCGTCATCGCGGTCCTTGGACATGAGCCATCGTGGAGATTCGGGGAGGAACCAGATTGTCGACAGCTGGATCAGACTCGGGGCCATCTGGAGGAGAGATGGGAGCCTCCACGACCAAGTGCTGGGGATTCGTCGTGAACCATAGGTGATCCAAGCCGCTGCGATGCTGCCGAGGAACCAACTGTTGAGATAAGAGTTAGCTGCGTTATCGCCGCCGGAGTTTTAAGAAACGCACCAAGTATTGCAAATAGCTGTGACGGTGACGCGGTCCTTGGGATGGGATAGCTCAGATACAAGACTGGGAGACGACGTGGTGGCAAAGGACAATCCAAAACCAAGAATGAATCTGCTCACGACAAACATGGCAAAGTTGACGCTCTCGCACTGGATGATTGCACCCGTGATCATGATCAGACTTCCCACAGTGATTCCCCAGCGTCGACCAAACCTGTCTGCAACCCAAGGGGCAATGGGCGTGGAGCAGATGCTGCCCAAGGACATGATGGCGCTCATGAGTCCGAGCTGGGCTCCTCTTGGGTTGTCGAAGAAGTCGTCCCAGTAGGACACGGTCTGCAGCGAGTTCATCATGCTGCCGTCGTATCTGGATTTCCTTCGTGTCAAAGAGTCCGATGGTGGAGTTGAGGGAGTGATACTTACCCGCTGGTTGCGTACGAGACGACTGCTGCCGGGAAGAGGAGGAAATATAGACGTCGACGGGCGGCGGACTGATACCATGGAGGTGCCTCGCTGGCAAGCTGGGCCATACGGGAGGGCTCATAGGATGCTTGGGCTGAGCCGCCCTCCTTACGAACCTTTCGGGCTGCTTGGGCTTGCCGAGGAGCAGGGAGACGTTGACGGAGGGTATTCATGGTGCGAGCCGAGAGGAGTAGGTAGTAGGTAGATGCTCTAGAGGCGCCAATCGAGTGGCTCTCATGGCTTCTTTATATTTAAGGGAGTCATCAAGAACACAAAGTAGCGAGGAGACGCCACTAGACTCGTGCGGCTAATGTTGAAGACGTCTCCAAGCAAGAGGAAGCTTGCACCGGCAAAAAAGGACAAGGAGTAGCTGAGCCAAGGGGCTGTTTAGACCGGGGTAATCCCCACAGAAGCATCACAAGACGGGAAGAGGTGATCCCCACGGGGGAAGGGTTTTTCGCATGTCATGACGCGGAAGTGTTCCATGCCTAGTAGACGGGTCTAACCATTCCCTTGGAGAGACTTGCAAGGGGAATGGTTAGAGGTGGTCAGCCAATGGGAGGCTCTCGGGGGAGCTAAATCGCAAGCCCGAACCCATCTCCACCTTGACCCTCCATCGGGTTGGAGATCCCTGCCAGGTGGGCAATCGCATCACCGTTGGGACGAATCGAGAGGGCCCTGTGTCTTTTCATCTGGGGATATGCCGAGGATAGCATCAGATTGGTGCTGTTAAACTGTCATGAGGCGAGTTGCTCTGTCTGCCGATCACGGAGGATCAAGGTCAAGACCATGAATCCAACGAGTCTTTTTCTTGGCGGACGAGGATGCCCCTGTCAAGTTGACTGCCGAGTCTGTCTCTCATGCTTGTGTAAACCACAACAATACGTGCTTGGGGAACCTTACGCAGGTCCTCAACCCTCCATTCTTCCTGTGGGACCACTAGAGAATGAACCATTTAGCCTATAGTCTTGTGGAGCGTGCCATGGCAACCTTCATGATCGGCTTACGGTCGGGAGGGCATCTCGGAGGATGCGGTGCACGTGTAAATGAGTGAAGATTAAGAGAGGTGGGTATTTAGGGGGCTCCCACTCTTCTTGATGCTGTCCCTCTGAACAATTTCCTCTCTTGTAACCCCATCCATCTCTGATCCGCTCAACGAGAAGACGTCAGAATGGCAACAGGAATGCTGCGGACGTCCGGCACCAGCATCGTCGATGCTGATGGCAAGCCGGTCCTCCTTCGAGGGGTATGACAACAACCCCCTGTTCATCAGTCAATGAGCTAATGCGTTCTCTACAGACTACCCTCGGAGGCTGGATGATGATGGAAAACTTCATCAATGGCTTCCCCGGCCGAGAATGCCAGATCCGGGCCGCCCTGCTCAAGGTCCTTGGGAAGGACAAGTACGACTTCTTCTTTGACAAGTTCCTAGAATACTTTTTTACAGACAAGGACGGCGAGTTTTTGTCTTCCCTTGGGTTCAACTGCCTTCGTCTTTCGTTTAATTACCACCACTTTGAGGATGACATGAATCCCTTTGTCATCAAGGAGGAGGGCTTCAAGCATCTTGACCGAGCAATTGAGATTGTAAGATGGCTGTCCCGCGCAGTGGGTTATGGTGCTGACTGGTTTGACTCGCAGTGCACCAAACACAAGATCTATGCCATTCTTGACCTACATTCAGCACCCGGCGGCCAGAACCAGGATTGGCACTCGGACAATCCCACCGGCTACGCAACCTTCTGGGACCACAAGCACTTTCAAGACCGAGTTGTACACCTGTGGGAGGTTATCGCCAAGAGATACAAGGGCAATCCTTGGATCGCAGGTTACAACCTCTTGAACGAGCCGGCCGATGAGCAGTGGACGCGTCTGCTCTCCTTCTACGATAGAATAGTGCCAGCTGTAAGGGCAGTAGACCCTGACCATATGCTGTTCCTTGAGGGAAACACCTTTAGCATGGACTTTTCCGGCTTCACAGAGGTGTTTCCCAACTCTGTGTACGCCATCCATGATTACTGCGGTTTCGGGTTCCCGAACCGGATTGGTCGATACCAGGGGTTGAAGGAGCAGGATGAGTACATCAGGAAGATGTATGACAGAAAGTCTACCTTTATGAAGGAGCATGGAGTGCCAGTCTGGAATGGTAGGGTTGGCGAGGGTTCCCAAGTTGCTGCACTGATGCTGATTGGATGTAGGCGAGTTTGGGCCCATCTACGAGAGGGAAGAATACAATCCCGACTACAAGGTTCAAAACGACGAGAGGTTCAACATGCTGGACAGACAGATGGCCATTTACACGGCAGACAGCATCGGTACGTTAGCCAAGCCCGTGTCATTCGTCAATCACTAACATGTCACCCAGCTTGGAGCATCTGGTGTTACAAGGACATCAATGTCATGGGCCTGGCATATGTGTCTCCCGACTCTCCCTGGCTCAAGCTCCTCGGCCCCATCATCCGCAAGAAGCGTGACCTCGCCGTCGACTCTTGGGCATATGATGATGCCCACCTGCAGGAAGGCCTCTTTGGCCCGCTACACAAGTGGTTCGAAGACAACGTTCCCGCCCAGTACAGCAAGAAATACCCCTGGCAATGGCGCATGCATATGCACGTCTTCCGAGGGATCAGGGGAATTACCATGGCCGAGTATATGATCCCCGAGTGGGCCGACTACTTCAAGGACAAGACCTTTGAGGAGCTGGATGAGCTTGCGGCTAGTTGGAAGATTGAGAACTGTCTGCAGAGGGAGAGGCTGAACGAGCTGTTGAGTCTGTACGCGCCGATGAAGGCGGATGATGCTAGACTTGAGGGCAGGGTCATCCAGCCTGCGACGGAAGCAAATGACCAGGCTGTCAAGGTTAAGGAGTCTGTGTCGGGCGTTGGTGTCTTTGAGTTGGCTCCTGATGAGAAGAGGAGGAGGGTGGCTGCTAGCGCGGTTCATGAGGTACAGCGACAACCTGTGCAACAAGCTGCTTGAGGAAATACGGATAGCGATGCTAATAGAGCGTATTTAAACTGACACCGATGCTCAAGAAGGTATATAGTCTCGCGGGTGTCAAAAAACAAATAACCTCGAAGCCAACTATGGTATTAGGTTCAGTTTATAAAAAGATCATCATAAGAGTATTCATATCCTTATCCCCTATATAGTCTAATTTATCTTAAGTTTAGACTTACTATGGCCTAAGAATATCGTAGAGTTCTCGTGCTTTTTGGTCATGGGTAGATAGTGAATCTAATCCGACGCTGATAGAAACCCAAGTCAAAGTACGACCAAGAACACGGCAAAGCAACTCACAAAAACAGCTGTGAGAGCAGTCTAAAAATAAGCAATAAAGTTGTCCATCAAATAGCCGACTACTATCAAAGTGTTGTCCAAAAATTTATGATTTGATGGGCCTACTGTCAACGTGCAAGTTGTAGGGCTGAGCTAGAGGTCGTTCGGATAGAAGACCGAACTGCCCTGATCTTGGTGAGTTTGGGCATCGGAAACATGTCCGATCCCATTCTCGGTGTAGCTCTCGCTCCAAAATTCCCCGAGAAGTGATCCCTGGCTTGAGCTCATGAGGGGTCCGATTGCGGGGGAGATGGAAGGCCGAGGCGACGACTTATAAGCCAGGCGCCGGAGTTGGTATCATGGCTTGATAGAAGGTTGACAACAGATCAATTCTTTGACAACAACAAGAAACAACATTTGCAGCACAGAATTTGCTTCAAGTCGTCTCAGAGAGAGTTCAATTGACACCCAATATCCGCCATCATGAGTGACCTCGCAGCCATGGAGTCCGAGACTCCCAACATCCCAGCCCCAAGAGGTTTGCCAGACAGATCTATCAATTGAAGCCCAATCTCTAATCACGCTCTCCTCACAGTCGTCCAACTTCCCTCAGATGCCCCCAAGCTCGATGGAATCATCTGCGCCAACGACTTTGCCCTCGCCGCGCAAAAGGCCCTGACTCCAAAAGCCTGGGCCTTTTACTCATCCGCCGCCACCGACCTCGTCACCGTCAACAAGAACCGCGAGCTTATCAGAAGGGTCATGCTCCGCCCGAGAATCCTACGAAACGTCTCGGATGTCCGAATCGATCGTAAGATCCTCGGTCTTGACAGCAAGGCGCCCTTCATCATGTGCCCTGCTGCCATGGCGACGCTGGCGCATCCGGATGGTGAGCTGGGATGGAGCAGAGCAGCTGCCAGCGAGGGAATCTTTGAGATTGTAGGTCTTGAACCATCGGGGGACATAAACAGTTGCTAATAACCGTTAGATTTCCAGCAACGCTTCCTACTCCCTCCCCAACATCATCGGCGCCGCCCCCTCAGGTCACCCCTTCTTTCTCCAGCTCTACGTCAACTCCAACCGCTCCAAAACAGTCGAACTCCTACGACGTGCCCGCTCTCTTGGGATCAAGGCCATTTTTGTTACAGTCGACGCACCTGTTCCTGGAAAGCGCGAGGCCGACGAGCGTATTCCTCAGTCTGTGGTGGTCAAGTCCGAGATGAGCGGTAGCGAGAGCAGCAAAGATCACAAGGGCAGTGGCTTGGGGAGGCTGATGGGACAATACATCGATAAGAGTCTTGCGTGGGAGGACTTGAAGTGGATTCGGGAAGAGAGCTCGGTGCCGATTGTGCTCAAGGGGGTGCAGACCGTCGAGGATGTGAAGCTTGCTGTTGAGCATGGAGTGGATGGCGTTATGCTGAGCAATCATGGAGGGAGATCGCTTGACGGGTGAGTATCCTGTTTCTGAAGAGGGAGAAGTATTTACTGACCATACCTTTCAGCGCTCAAGCCTCCATCCTCATCCTCCTCGAAGTCCGAAAGCGCTTCCCCGAGGCTTTCCAGCACCTCGAAGTATTCATCGATGGCGGTTTTGAGCGTGGCTCTGACATTCTCAAGGCCATTGCTCTTGGTGCTACAGCGGTGGGCATCGCGCGGCCATTCTTGTACTCGTTGGTATACGGCCAAAGGGGCGTCGAGCACCTGTCACAGAGTAAGTTTCCATCTGGTATACTGGACAGTCAATTACTTACAGTGTCTTAGTTCTGAAGGATGAGCTCGAGACGTCAATGAGGCTCGCTGGTATAACGAGTCTCAATCAAGCGACGCCAGCCTTGGTCAACACATTGGACGTCGACTACATGGTGCCAGGAGATGCTGAGTCGGGCGCCGTCTCTAGGAGGGTGAGATCTTCCAAGCTGTAAAGGCACTCGGGGATAATAGGAGGGGAAAAGGAGTTTGATTAGACCATGGGACGTAATCGTTAGAGAAAAGTTAGACCTAGAAGTAATTAGAGGTAATTCGTGATTGGGAGACGATAGCCTGCCTCGATTAACGTTTCTCGATTAACGTTTCTTGTGTGCCACTCGGTAAAGAATCCAAAGGCATCACTGGCAATTGACTTTGGGAACTTGACTAGGATCAAGAATCAAGGGCATCATGTATCATTCGTTCCATGATCGATCACCGACTCCTGCTCGGTCGTGACTGATGTACTCATCCCTTTAGCGTCTCCTTGAAAGCCCTGACAGCATCAACCAACCTTCCATCCGCCTCTAGCCCCAACCCTTTCGCCCTCGAGTCATCAAACCACGGCGGCCAACTCTTCACAATCCTCAAAAGCGCCTCGTCCTCCTCATCCTTCACAAACCCCACCGCCTCCCTTCCACCCACCTCCTCAACCGCATCCAGAATCTCCTGCACTGTCACTGTGATCCCCGGCAAGTTCACGATCCTCGAGTCCCCAAACTTTTCAGCAGGTATCTCCTTGACCTTGATCAGGTTCTTGATCACAGTGGCGGGGCTGCAGATCCACATGGCTGTATCGCGCGGCACGGGGAGGGTGTTGGGTATGCCTTGGAGGGACTCGCGGACGATGCCTGATGCGAAGCTCGATGCTGCTGCTGATGGCTTGCCCGGTCGGACAACCACCGTTGGAAGTCTGACAATCCGTCCGTCCAGCAATCCCCTCCGAGAAAAGTCATTCACCAATAGCTCAATGATGAGTTTCTCGGAGCCGTATGATGACCTCGGCTGAGGTACAGTTCCCGCTTCAGTGACATGTCCATCACTTGGTCCATACACAGCACAGGAACTTGAGAAGACGACCTTTGTCCCCGGCCACTTCGTCCTCAAGGCATCCAGGACAGACCTCACGGAATCGACATTGACCTTCAAGCCGAGCTCGAGATCTGCCTCTGAGCCACCGGACATGAGGCCATGGAGGAGGTACACAGCTTCGAAGCGCCGAGAACCGATGAGTTTATCCACGGCCGCTGGAGAAGTTAGATCAGCTGCGAGGCTAGTGATCCGCTGAGCCTCTTTCGCTGCCACTTTGGGAACGGGTGGCTCGACTAGGTCCGTGATGGTGAGATGGATAAGGGGCGAGGACGCTAGGAGCGGAGCCACGAGCTCCTGTCCGATGAAGCCCCCGGCTCCCGTGATGAGGATATGCTGGACGTTATCCTGGCTGGTCATGTTGAAGGATCCTGTGTCCGTCGATAGAAATCAGGTCTTCCGAGATCGGATCAGGCTTTACTGATAAGCTCCAATGACGTCTGGCAAGTAGATTCTCCAATTCGAGAGAGATGAACCACTTCGTTCAGGCCTGGAAGCTCGGTCCACTATCGCGGGGCTCATGATGTTGAGGGGATCCGATTTTCCGGAGCGCGGGCACGCATGCGGAGTAGACATCGGGAAGAAGTCCGATCCTTCCATCGGGGGTATCAATCACGGAAACATTCGCCTTCAGGGGGACACGTTCACCTGAGACTGAGGAGGCGCAAGGATCTTCTATTTAGCATTGAGTTGGGGTAGAGGTGATGATCTCCATGGTGGAGCGATTAGGACATCGGAGCTCGTGTGATGGAGTGGTCCGCGGAGTAGGTCATTGAGACCCTAGGTTAACAGATAGCTGGCCAAGTGAGACATGGTAACCTGTCCGACGTGTGAACCTCAATCATGACCTGTCGTTGACGTCAATTCGACTGATAAGGACGCTTTGTACGGTCACTTCACACGCCATTCAACTGTAATTGCCCAAGTCAAACGGGCTTCCCTCCGTAGATGAGACCTAAATAGTCATTCTGCAACACGGGGTACTTGATTCTCTGCTCCTCAAACCCAGACTGGATATTCGCCCTGCTATCCCAAGTTGATTCCATCTTCGTATCATACATACACGACCATCCAGATAACATCAACTACTCCAAGCCACTCATGTAATCCCACCCGAACGCCTACTCTAAGCATGATATTTACTTTGCCATTTTTATTTAAGGTGGCGGCCTCATTCCATAATCAGGCTCCGGATAAGTTGGAAGCGACTGTCCTGAAGCATCCATCGCAAACATACTCGGGTCGAAGCGAAACACGGGCGAAAGGCCAAAACTCATGTCATAGTCGAAAAACATGTCACCCTCCATATCGGTGAACGGTCGGTCCCCTGGCAGCATCTGATTGGCGACTTCGAGGTTCTCGTGGATACCGTTGCTGACGACAGCGCCGTTGGGCACTTGACCAATCTGCCCGGGAGCCACTGCGTTGAGCGTCCCCGTCATCCGTTCCAACCCGCCGGCCATGAGATTCGCTAGATGCCACTTTCCGGCGTTCAACGACCGGAACTGACGTACCAAGCTGGTCGTCAGGTCGTGCACCCGTTGCCGCTCAATGAGATCTCCGCCGTATTTTAGGGCAACCTTGATGAGGAACATGCAGGCAAACGCGGTCATGGAGAGCATATATGACGGCATTCCAACGATTCCCACGGCGACATCGGGGTCGGTGATGATCAGGTCGATGATGGCTGTTGCGGCAGAGACAGCTTTGGTCGCGCAGTCGAGGAAATAATGAGGGATAGGGTCGTCGCTAGAGAGGCCGCGGAATATGTGTGAGTAGAGGTGGATTTGAGCAAAGTTGTAGTGGAGGATGGTGCCTTTTCGTGGAAATGATCCGATCTGAGGCCATTGTTCTATTTTCTGTCAGCATTTCCCTCACTTGGCCACCATTAACAACTCACCAGGTAGATCCTTGAGCCACCGATTATACCACTGATCGAGCTGTCGCCGGAATTGCGAGATATGGCTCAGATAGACTCGGGGGATGGGCTCTCCTTTGTCGGTGCCAAAGAGTTCCCGGATATTTCGTAAAATGCTCACCAACGCCACTTGACCTGTCAGTCGCTTGTCCTCCTCGGTCGCCACAGGAGACTCCAAGAATTTCTCCCAGCCCTGGATCGAAGAGTCCTCCTGGACGATCGACGGTCGCCCATACAGAGTCGCAAGATGTTGATCGCAGATGTAAAGGATGTACCATAATCGCGCGCAGTCGGCTGCCTCCTGGCTCTGTTCTTTGATGGCTTGGTTGTAGCTGTTGTGTAAATTGCATTCGGCTGCCCGTCGAATCGCGTATCCCGAAAGCATCCACGAGAGATCGCTGAGCCAATATGAAGCGACACACATAGCCCGTAGATAATCGCGATCAATGCGCCTCTCGAACATCGATTTCTCCATAAGTCGGCGGAGTTCACTGCTGCAGATACCGTAAATGCCATCAGCCTTGGGGTCGTGCAACGCGGCTACAGTAAGAGTTGCGGCCGATAGGATCGGGCTTTTCCGTCGCAGCTCGTCTAGAGTCATATATCGACAACCGATTCCGTACATGTATCGGTCAAGGCGGTCACGATATAGAGCGAATAGACTCTCGGCGTCGGATAAAGAGAGAGATCCACGGGCGATAAAGTCATCAATCGCGCGGCCTCTTTGGGATTCGGAGTTGTCCGGTGAGCGTAGGGCACTGAGTTTGGTGAGAGTGTAGAGAGAGTGAATTGGGACGTATGGAAGGCCTTCGTCTTCAGGGGTTGCTTTTGGAGAGTTGTCGCATGAAGGACCGGCATGTTCTTCTTGCGAGACTGTTAAACGATTTGTGGCATTGGAGGGATTATCGTCCTTAGGGGGTGTGCCCTCTGTCTCTCGAGTATTGGCACATTGCAAAGTGGGGAGTTCTGGAAGGCTAAGCTTGGCCATGACTTGCTTGAGGGCGGCATGCATCTGTTCAAGGTCCTGGACCACAGCCTCAGAGAATCTGCAAATGTGTCAGCCATGGGCATGAACGTGGGCGAAGAGCCGTAACTCTCGAGTGGAGTTGATAGATGATGAGCATTAGGGGCGCATACTGTGACTTTTCATCAATGATGGTCTGTAAGCTCTTGCTCAGGACGCATCCCAAATTCCGCTCAGCACATCTTCGGCACGGCGGACCACTCTCGTCCATTAAGCACTTGATCTATCGGCAAAGAGTGTTAGCCAGATTCTTGACGCGGACGACGGACAGACATCTCACCTTGTGTTTCCGACATGCTGCGCAGGCCTTGATCTTGCGAGAAATCTGAGGAATGGGGAGATCATTGGGAATGAGGCCACTGGTGCTCTGTCGGCCGTTGGCTTGTCGCGTACCGTTGCTGTTTGGGCGAGCAGGCGTTGGAGGCTTTGAGTTTGTCAGTCAATGTCTCATCGAGAACTCATGAGAGAATATCTCCCATGGAAGCCAAAAGTCTTACCGCGACAGCAGGCGCAGCATTCGCATCGACTGCTCCAGGAGGAGCTGGGCCGTTGGAGTCCGACCAGGATCTTTTTGCCATGTCTCGTCTCAATGGTTGTCGATGCTATCCCTTGTCCTGGTCCTGGCTCTCTTCTTTTTCAATCCAGTGTCTTGTCGCTCCCCGACGAATGCCCGAGTCCTCGGTATTCGCGTGTGGATGAATGCAGTGCGTGCCGGCAGATCCCTGTCTTGCGCCGTTCTCCAAGTGATGAGATGAGAGCTCAATGAAGAGTCGTCCGCCGAGCTGGTAAAGAGTTCAAGAGCGATTCAATAACCCGATCAGCCCGCGAGAATAACAGTATTCATCTTCACCTCTTGTCGGCTCCGTTTCGGTGTTTTGCAGCCTTCTTTTCTTGAGAGCAGCCCCCGAGCTTCAAATGTCGCCTCAGGCAAAGTGGTTGTGTTCACGCGGGATGGAGGAGATGGAGAAGGCGCTCACTAAAGAGGGAAATTTCCCCCGACGACGGCGGGGGATGGCGCCGGCCCCTTGCCAATCACATGAGTCCCATTTCCCAGAAACCTGCGCTAGAGAAAAAGTTGCATGACTCAGCAGACCAATCTTTGCCTCCCCGCAACGGGGCGACTCTCTTGACTGGCGGGGAGATTGTCTGCCAGCAAGAATGCGAGGTTAGAAGTGCGGGGTAAACTCTGTCAAAGCGTTTTTAGTTTAGAGGTGAGAAAGGATGGAATTTTCTATCAAGGTCACATGCTTGAACTGTAAGCTCCAGGGGTTGAGTGGCTGGGCCGAGTCACGAAGGACACGGTCAATGGAGTTATTTAGCGGAGCTGTTGAAAAGATAGAGTGATTTGTCTCCTCGGCTATCAAAAGTGAAATGAAGTTGCCTGTAGTCAATGTGCTCATGTTAAGAAACCAATGTTCGCCATTAGGCCCAGCCTATATCCTCTTGTCGACCTCCAGTTAGAGTCAGGAGACCATTCAGGCAACAAGACAATTACCATCCTGAACTAATTAATTCAGAAACTTCGAAACAGCATCTCGGTGCCTAGGTAGTATTTATGTCAGATTCGGATGATGTAGCGCCGACTTCTTTTACTAAACATCCGTGGCTGGTCAAGGCACCGACGTCACAGCTTCTGCGATCCAAGTAATCAACCCCCACCGCGGGGCGATGGACAGGCACCCGCCAAAGAAAAGTCCTAGATCGGCCTTCAATTTCCACATCAAACACATTCATCGCCAAAGCTTCAAATACCGGTCGTTCGCTTTCCACTCTCTCGCGCCTCACTCACTTCAAACTCGATACATTCGTTTCGCGAACAGACCAGACCCTCTTCAAAATGCCAAAGAAACTCTCCAAAAACTCGCTCCCTCCGAGCTCGTCCACAATCTCCTCCATCTCTTCAATCACCACCTCCTCCACTGCCTCAACAAACCCTACCAACCCGGCCCTCTCCCTCCTCCCCGCTTCCCTCGCCGACTCGTCTCTTCCCCTCCCCAAACTCATCGTCTTCGACCTCGACTACACGCTCTGGCCCTTCTGGGTCGACACCCACGTCACCCCGCCCCTCAAGCCCAACGCTCAGCACACGAGCGCGACAGACCGCTACGGCGAGGACTACGGTTTCTTCTGCGACGTGCCGAGCATCCTGTACACTCTTCCTCGTGCAGGACCCAAGATCGGCGTCGCGTCGCGGACTTCTGCGCCTGGTCTTGCGCGCGATCTACTCAAGATGCTGCACATCCCCGCGCCGACACCAGCGACCGACGATGGGATCGCCCCTCCGCCGATGGGGAAGCCAGAGAAGCCAAAGCGCGCGTTAGAGGTATTCGATGGGTTATTGGAGATTTACCCGGGGAGCAAGATACGGCACTTTGAGAGTCTCCAAAAGCGCACGGGTATACGGTACGAGGACATGCTGTTCTTTGACGATGAGGTCCGGAACCGCGACACCGAGAGTCTGGGTGTGACAATGTGGCTCGTGAGGGACGGAGTTTCGTGGGGTGAGATTGAGAATGGCGTCAATGAGTGGAGGAAGAGGAGAGGGTTTGCAAAGACCCCATCAGCGACCGAGCTGCCGTAAGGATAAAGATGTCTTCTTTTAAAGATAAAGGTTGTGCTTTGTTGGGCAGGAGTTTCAAGAAATGGGCTTCAAGATGATATATCAATATGGGTCTCAGGAACTAGATGGGTTACGTTGTGTCTGGGATAACATGACAGAAAGAAAGAAGCGAAGATTACTGAATCGAGATAATAATTTTGTGGTTTTTAGATACAAAGACCAAGAGCGAGATACTCGCAGCATAGGTTCTAAGATTGAATGCCAGACAAATACCGAATGATATACTCCATATGTTGCCGATTCTTCCATCTTTCATTCCCTCCCCATATTACCCCCTTCACCTAATTCTCCAGAATGAGTCGCTCGCCAGGGTATGCCAATGTCGTCCTCCTCTCTATGGTATGATGCTTTTCAATTACGCCGTGGTAGTCTGCACCGCGACCGGCTTCTCGTCTTGGATCTTGAGCTTCTCCTGGACATCGTCGCTCAAGAGAGCGTCGTCGGTCTGCACGCCGTCATCGTGGGTCTCGACCTTGGTCGTCTGGGTTCCCTCCGCAACCTCATGGGCGTCCGTTCCCGTGCTAACGCCGTTGACTGCGTGGACGGTGGAGCTGACGCCGTTGGTCACCGGCTTGGCCACTTCCACCCCGGGTGCTTCTACCACGGGCGCAACTCCAAAGGTCTTGGGGATTGTGCAAACCCTTTCGTTTCTAAGCTGGCCATCCTTGGCTCCTCGAGCCATACAGGCTAACCTGTCGCCGTCTATCTCCTCCCACAGCAGCGGTCCGCCGGGGAAGCCCTTGTGACCATTCTCCCACTCCACAATACCATCCCAGTGCGAGTCAGGAATGCTCAACTGTCCGAAAGTGTAGTCGAGCTCACCGCCGTACTTCTTGGGGATGTTGCGAGGTTCAATAAACTGCTCGAGAACAGTCTTGACCTCGTGGCTGCCCAGGACAAAGATCTTGGAGACAGTAATCGGGTCAAACCAGCGCTTAATCCAGCCCCAGACGGTGCTAAAGAACATGGGCGCACCGATAATGAAGATGCGGTCCAACGTCTCGGGGTAGTGTGCCGTGGCAAGCTGCGAGGCAACCTGCATGTGCTGCTTCAGGTTCCAGAACTGCTTAAGCCCAACGCCGGAAATATCAACAATGTTGGTGCTCAGAGTGATGGGGACCTCGGGGAACTCGCGGTCGTGGAGCTGGGTGCAGAAGGGCATGTTGAACCGGGTCAGGTTCTCGTAGAGGGCGAACAGGCGCAGCAGGCCAGAGGGCGTCTTGCCATCCGACTTGGCCTTGGAGAAGGTGGTTGATGCGCCAACCTTTTCGTACTCGTGAACGGTCTTGGAGTCGAGCGTCTTGACCTCAAAGACGTAGATGGGAATTCCGCGACGGTCGCGACGGCCGGTCCATTGGGGGTACTAGAAAGAGAAGCTGTCAGCATGCAAACCCAGATCCGGACATTCCGGCGGTGAAGCTATGAGAAGCCATACTAGGCGACGGCTCTGCTCGTAGGCGCTGAGCTCAATGGTGTTGTATAGCACATCGAGGTCGTTTGCTCTGCGCCAGTCTTCTGTGTCCTTGAATTGTTGGTAGGCATCCTCAACCACCCATCGTCGTGCACGTAGGTATCGCCTGTTGGAATTGGTCCGTCAGCATAGGCCCAACAGCTCGTCAACCATGGCCAGCAGGCCAATATAAACATACAGCAACAAAGGGTCGTCGTGAGAAGCTGGAGGGCCGCGCTTCCACGCGCCCCGCTCCTCAAGGACCTCCTTAAAGCGAACAAAGGCTTCTTCCTGGGCCTGGTTCAGATGTCCGAGATGACCGTGGGGATAAGCAAAGTCACCGGCCATGGAGGCTGAAGACTTGACACGGACGGCCGGAGCGGCAGTAGCCTCATGGTCGGTCGTCATCTTGAGAAAGAGGCCCCGATTTCAGCGAGATCGGAGAAGAATAAAGACCAGAGAGGGAAAAGAGGGTATTCCGGCCGGTCAACGTCCGGGGTTGGTTGGAGAAGAAGGCGAGGGGAGCTGCAACCGCAGGAACGAAAATGTGACCAAGCTGCGGAAGCGCCGGGATCGCATTTCGCGGAGTCTTTTCGCACAGCGCGGTAGCCCGCGCTGATGGAGCTTACAGCGGGGGGGCGTTCCTTTGAGGGTGCGGGTGGGGACCTGGTGGCGCCTGGAGCTGCTTATCCGACGCCCAGAGAGCTCGGCCGAAAGCGGAACGACGTCATTGGTTTTTTAGCTTCATCTGTCAAGATCCTGGCTTGAGATCTATATGGTGGTAAGGCTGAGAAGGTGGAAGGAGAGAAAAAACTTCAGGACAAATCAACGGTGTTTATATTCGGCATAGTTAGTCCAGCGGTGGATACCTACGGCGCGGTGCGGGCCGAGGCATTATGCAACACCAATGTTTATCTCTCAACGGTAACTTTCACCTCTCAATCCCCCGTTTCAGGGAGCGCATGATGGCCTAGTTTCATGCTAGCGAGCCAAGGAAAGTTACTTCCCTTTTAATCTGCCATAAGGGTAGTGTCGCGCCTTGTGTGCAACGGTAAATAGATACTAATCTCAAGGACCACAATTCACGACCTTGAAGACGATATGGCATTTAGAATCTGCATACAACATGACATGACAGTGCGAAAGGTTATTATACCTCTCTAGCTCGACAGGCAAGCATCTCGCTTCATCACATACCCTTCGCCCTTTTGAGATGATCTAAAGTAAAAGCCCGGCATTGGACTGAAATGGCCAAGCATCAAAGAAATCCGCCCGAAAGCTCCAGCTGCCGGGACAGTGCAGACAGGCAAGGTAGCCAGCCACCCATTGAACAAAGAAGACCTGCCTTTATCTCACTTACGCCAAACAAACACTTCCATGCTCACTCAAACGCTTCAAATCGCAGGCCACTCTTACATAGACGCGCAGATCCGCTTCACACCTCCCCGTCCGCGGCATAGCTTGCCAGCTGACTTGCAGTACCTACAAAAGCCCTCCTCTGCTCTCCTCTTCTTCCTCTCTTTCTTCCTCTATTATCATGGCTGGATCAAGCCAAGCAACTACCATCCGTCAACCGCTTGCACGATCCAACAAGCGACCTATCGGCAGAGCCCGTTGTTCCTCGCCTTCGCTAGCTGTAAAGAGAGCCCGCCGCCAAGAGCAAGATTGTCAGCCTCTCAACGATCTTGTACGTGCGTTCCCTCAACCTCTGCTGATATGTCGCCATTCTCCAGTCCACTTCATGTTGCTCCGCCGTTAGCCTTTGCTAACATACCCTGGTAGACGATCCATCAGCCTACTCCTCGCTCAGTGACGCGTTCCGCCGTCGCTCTCTTGGAGACTCTGACCGCTTCTCAGCCGCCCGGCAAAGCGTTTGAGAGAATCAGAGACTGGCTCGAAGTCGCTTACCCTTCTGAACCTGACCGTCAAAGACTATCCCGCTCTGACGAGTTCCTCCACCGATCCACCGAGCTGGACCCCTCCAGAAAAGTTCAATCGGCACCACCCATGATGCCTCCTCCTCCTCTCAGCCTCCAAGGCGATGACCAAGTCCCCATCTCTGCTTCGTCTACTCATGACATCCAGCCAGGCCAGTCAGCTGGCGACTCTCAGGTTACAATGGCCGAGTCCAGCCACTCTGACTCTCTTGTCGGAAACCCGAACTATAGAGTGATCAACTTGGCCCAGAACAACATTTTCCTTCGTGATTCTCAGCAGCAACTCCCTCAACATCTCTCTAATCTAGTGAGCGCCGTCCAGCGAGACCGCATCTCCCCTGTTCCTTCTCCCAACACTATCCGAAACAACTCCGATCTGTACGCTCTGGAAGAGGCCAGCGAGGGCCAGGTGAAGGACTTCTTCATCCACAATATCGCGCTTCGGAATCCCCTGGTTGATCAAATCAATCATAGTTATGGAGTCCTCATGAATAAGAACACTCTCCCTGCAATCAGCAATCAGCACAAGCTGAGCACCCCGAAGCCCGACATGCTGTATGGCTACAGAGGCTCCCATGCCTTTTCGGTTCCCCAGCGCTCTCAAATCAGCGATGATGGTGATGTGCTTGTCGCCAACAGCGAGGGTCTCGTTTGTCCCTTCTTAGCCATCAAGTTCAAAGGCGACGGGCCTTCGAGCAATATCAGTCTCTGGGTAGCGACCAACCAGTGCCTCGGCTCGTCTACGGCCTGCGTCAACATTGCCGAGCAGCTCAACCAGCAGCTTCGACAGTGCAATATAGATGAAGTTTGCCAGCTCGATAGTGCTTCGTTTAGCATTGCTATGGGCGGAACCGAAGCCCGACTGTACATTTCTTGGAGGGAAGAGAGGCTTACCCAAATGCAGATGGTGGACAGCTTTCTCCTGCAACGACCAGAGCATTTTGTCGAGTTTCGCAAGTATGTTCGCAACATTGTTGACTGGGGCCGGGACCACCGCCTCCGCAGCATTCAATCTGCACTTGACGCTCTCATTGAGGAGCGCCAAAAGGCAGTTGCCAAGTCCTGACCTCCTCCCGAGGTGGATTCCCTCTACCTAATGTTGGCGCGAAGTGACAGCGGTTGTACCTAAGAAATGTCACACATCTCTCTAATACCCTTGAGGTATGGACCCGAGATGGCCTAACATTTGGCACATGTATGAGATTAGGAAGGACAAGGAGTAAAGTCCCAGTAGATTCACAACACCCGTCGTTTGATTTGACACTTGGGGGATTTAAGCACATGTGTAAGATCTGATAGAGCTCCATAGCTTGCACACCTGTACAGATAGAGGTCTATCGAGCATTTGAACTAGACGTCATGATTTGCCTAATATCAGTTCAATATTCCGCATTTCAACTCATCGATGACTCCATTTCGTTCCGCTACAGTATTCTACCGCATGTGTAAGCTTTCCCCATTCAACAATTGGATGGCGACGTTCTCCAAGGCAGAGCTTCTCCTAGCCACCCGCAAAGGTCACCTCGGGCAGCTTCTACTTACCTGACTGGCATTCGCCTACCAGGATGAGTGTCCTCCATCAATGACCAGGTTGTTCCCCGTCATGTAACTGCTCGCATTGCTCAGCAAGAACAGCGCTGCACCCTTAAACTCCTGCGTCTCAGCCAATCTCCCCATCATGATCTCCCTCTCCCACTCCTCCCGCAGCCCCGGCACCTCTTCAAAGTTCTTCCTAACCATCGGTGTCATGATGTGACCGGGGCTGATGCAGTTGACGCGAATCCCGCCTGTCCCATCCTTCTTGATCGGGCTCCACTCCATGGCAAGATTCCGCGCAAGCTGGATGACGGCCGCCTTGGACGAGTTGTACACGGGCGAGATGAGGCCTCGGTTTGCTTTCAGGCCCGAGATGCTGGCGATCAGGCAGATGCTCCCGCGGCGCTTGTACTTGAACATTTGCTTGGCGGCTGATTTGGCCGCCATCAGGACGCCTGTGTAGTTGATGGCGAGCATGTTGGCGACGTCTTTTGCTTCGTATTCCACCGTGGGCGTGATTTGTTGGACGCCCGCTGCGGCGATGACGCCGTCCAGGCCTTGGTTCTCCTCGGCGATGGCAGCCATGAGTTCGTCGAGAGCTTTGTCCTTCTTGACGTCTTGCTGCCGGTAGTGTAGCTCGCCACCCCATTCGGGAACGACTCTCTCTTGAGCTTCCTGCCAGCCTTCATCAGGGTTCTCTGCGCGATCTAAGCAGTAAACTGGTCCCTGAGTCAGTCAAGAGTGCTTTCCTTCAGGATGTGGAGATACGGACCTTTCCCCCCGGCTTCCACAAGACCCTCAGCCAGAGTCAGACCAAGCCCTTGAGCACCTCCTGTCACAACAAACACCTTGCCCGCGAGATCAAAGTCGGAGAATCTCTTACGACCGACATTTGTCTGTCGTGGTAGTTTGAGTTCGTGCGCAGGGTTCTCCCTGGGGTCGGGGTTCATGGGCTTCTCGCTATTCTTCTGCGAGGTGTGGATTGCCCGCTGGTAGATGGGTTTGACGATCTGGCAAGTCCCCCATTGAAGTCTCCGGGGCCGCAATTTTGATGGCGTGTTGAGAGCGATTGAGCGTGTCGCTCGTCTAAGCATGGGTGCAGACATGATGCTTGAGATCTCTGAGGTTGCGATGGGCCGTCTATTAGTAGCTTAAAAAAAAAAGTCGATTGGGTTGACATGCTTAATTTCTGATATCATGGAAGTGAAATATTTCCCTGTTCCTATCGCTTCCACCTTGTCCTCGCCTATTGTCCATTCTGACGTCTGCCAGACGTAAGGATTACCCCGGACCTTGACTCGGGATGAAGGAGACGATCTAAGCAATCTTGGCCACGCAAAGCGCCCTCTCTAGAGTCGTCAGGGGTAACTAGAGCGTCACCCTGTCCTTTCAATCTTGGTCATCGGGTGGAAGCAGCGAATTCGTCGTCGAGTGGTTTGACCATGTGTTGCCGATCTGGGGACGAGTCAATCAGCTTCGAGAACAACCTTGAAGCCAGGGGCAAAAGTAGACGCGTACCTCGATGGTTTATTCCCCGCTATGCCTGAAATGCGACATGATTGACCTTGGCTAACACAGCATGGGCTTCTCAAATTCCCCATCCTTTGATGCGTCAATGATGTAATCCTGGTGTAGTTGCATATAGGCAACAAGCACTTGGAGCCGAGTGAACGCTGCTGATGACACGGACATGGAGTCCGAAGGCTTCTGTTATTTTATACTCAATTGAGCTCTGCTATTCTTCTGGCGTCCATCAGTTACGCAAATGACGAGCAACCGGCGCCCCGCGTCTTTTTCAAGCTCAACACAAATCGAGGCCATGAAGCGCAGGTGGTGGAAAAAACACTGCCAGTCATCTCCCTCTTATCATAGCTAAGCCTTAGGAATACTGGACTGCTTAGTTATCTTCAGGCAACTCTTACTCCGTGACCAGTTTCTACCATGGGTGCCAAGCTTGATCGAAACCTGTCCCTCTGGCGATGGCTACATGATGCAACGTGCCTTCAGAGTCCGGGCAATGCGGGAACTCGGCCAGCAAGGTCAACTTCCTTGGACAGAGATCCATTGACACCTTTCCTTTGGTATCAGAGATGAAGGAACGCACCTGCCATATAAAGATACTTTCCCTGCCCGAGTCCGTTTCGTCTACGTGTCCGGCGAGGATGGCACTTTCCCGCCCCCTCGGGCACGAAACGATGAAAGAGCGCAATGATTCTTGACACGAGGAAAGAGTCAGCCAAGAATGAGAGGCAATCGCACCTCGCGGAAAGCCCAACAGCATCTCTTACATCCAAGTATCTCCGCACGAACTAGGCGCTCTTGATCCCTCAACCCAACATCTCTTCAACTTGGCATCTTGACATCACCAGATTCAGCCCAACATGGACCATAGCAACCACCCAGACGTACCTGTTCCACAATCACTTCTTTTCTTTCGCTCCACGCACATTCCAGGGCTCCCCTTTCCAGCCCAGGACGTGTTCCGCGATCTTGGAACCCCCACGATGGACATGTTGCAGGGAGGCCATGAATCTACCACGGACAGCATTATGCAACACATCAACTTGATCCTCGAGATCTGCGACCGATACTTTACCATATCGTACCTTGAAGGCATCCGTGCATTCTGGACCGAAGTCACCAAAAGGGTGTCGGAAAGGTTGGATCGCTACGCCGGGCGAGCTGACATTATCCGCCTCGTCGGATGCATTCTCGCGGCACGATTTGCCCACATCAGAATCTGCGGCACAACCTTGCCTGCAAACCCCGAAATTGTTGTTTGCAACGCTGACATTCTACTCTACCAAATCTTCACCAACCACGTCTGCCCCAGGCTGGGGATGAACCGCACACGACCCACCATGGCCCTGCTCCATGTCCGGATGATGAAGCAGTACTTGACAGGCTTCCCGGAACCTATGCTGCAACCACCGCAACCTCCGCCCGAAGGGTACGCCAACCTGCTCAGTAACCAACAGGACGAGCCCTCAACCCAGTGGATGGACAAAAATCACGCCATCTTCAAAGAGATTTTCGAAATTGGCGTGCCAGAGCCTCAAGATAATGGGAAGAAGACATGAGCCAAAGTGAGCATGATAACAGCGGAGGGCGATAGGTTATGGGGAGTTTTTGGTTTCGCTATCCAAGCCTCGATGCGCTGTGGATTCCAAGAGCTTCGCTGGGTCGTTGGTGGTGATGGGAGCCAATTAATTGTTTGAAGGGAGCGTTTGCGTGACTTGGTGTTGCGAGTTAATGGCAAGCTTATCTTGGGCAATATGGTTAGCTTAACAGCGGTGTCCAAACCCTAGTCTAAGTAGTAGCGGATACGTTATGGATTACTGTCACGAAAGACGAAATTACTTCCTCGGATTGAAAAGGAGGGGAGAACCTCGTAACGATTAAAAAACCCTCTCTCATATAGGTAGGTACCTATTCTTTGTTTGGCTCCCATCAACAGTCTCAACTACCACCAGCCTTGAAGCACAATCCCGACTCAAATCGTCCAAGTGAACCTCCCCATAACCCATCCGCCAAGAATGTCCGCCTGATAGGTCATGACCCCCCAGTTTATTGGTCCATATGGAGGACGCTGCTGGCCTGCCACAGCGATTTTGCCTGTATACGCGCCATTACCCAAGTAAAGTTTAATTCCCCCATCAAATGTCCACCACACAGTGTTAGACCAAAGAAAGCTTGAACAAGTCTGGATAGAATAAGAAGAAGCAATGTCGGCCTGGACGCTGATGTTATTGCCTTGGACCGAAACTGTTGCGTAGTCGGCAGCGGGCGCCTGCCTCCCGCCGCGGGCCCCTGGCAATCGGAGGAGATATTGGTTGGTAAGATACTGGAAGTTGCTGCCCAAGTTCTGCACGGGGATGATGGCTATGTCAACCGGGTTTACGCCATTCGGCGTTCCAGGGGTCGGGATTGTATCCGTGACGAACAGATACCTCTGGACCGACCCTAATCCTGGCTCAGGCATGTAGATGAGGTACTGAACAACAGTCACGTTGAGGCCGCGCTTCTTGATGCCCGTGTCTCGGGTGTCGTGTGCAGCAGAGTCGAAGATATCAAGGCCGACAGGCGGATCAATCTCAGGAATAGACGGGTCGTCGAATATAGAGAGACGGGGCGGCCGAGCGGGAGATGCCCGAGCGCAGCCCAGCAAGGGCAAAAGAAGGAGAAGGAAGTGCATCATGCTCGCCCGGTTTGTGTTTATGTGAATGCCGGCGGTGAGTGCTTTGAAAGCTTGGTGTTTGGGGACTTTTGACACTGGGAGATCAAGTGCTTTTTAAGCCAGCATGACTTGGATGAGATCCCTTGCCGTTTGATATTCTCCCAGGTAGAAGGCCACACGCTGTACCCTGGAAAATGCTGCACACACTTTGTCTCCCTTGAAGTTGTCAGGTTTCAAACTGAATCTATTAGCTGCATGTATGGCGTTTCTTTTAGGACGACTGCATAAATCATGCCATAATGCTCAACGCCACAACGGCCTATATCAGTATAGTCCCGGCCCACGCTAGTCTATTGCTGTTCTCAGCTCAGCCACAGCCAGCCAAGAAAGGTCTCGCCCTCCCCGAGTTCGACTAGTCTGACTGCCCCATTAGCTCTGGCGTCCCGGCAAGCTGCCAAATTTGGGCACGTCAATCCCATGTGCTTGGTAGGTGGTGAGTCCTGGAGGCCGTTTATCCGGGTCTTGGAAGGTCTATATGTCTTGGCCCAGCGATTATCTATGTGGCCCATGTTGACTCTGCCAGCGGGTCTCTGGTCGAGACCTGTCGATTTGAGCGCCTCTTGGACTATTTTGTCAAGCTTACTACGCATAAACTGAAGCTTAACGGAATTGGCTTATGGGAAGTTCGACAGTATTATCCAAGTAGGTGCTAGCAGGTTTGCCGAATGTGGTAACTGTTGGAAGTGAATGACACGTGCTTGCCTGGGGATGCTAAAAGGTGGCGAAGTATCTTACAAAGGACTGGAAAAGACGGTAGTAAGTCTTGTTGCGAGCGAGGTGACAGCGTTTCTAGTAATTAACTGAACTGTAATGGCAGCTGGGAAAGCTAGACTATGCCAAGGAGCGGTGGGCAAAGGACAGAGAGGTTTGTGAGCCCCTCGAGTATCTGAGGCTTGCGTGTAGTCACAACATCATCAAAACCGTTCAAGACTAGCCAGTCCGGCGGGGAAAGGTCTTTGGGCTGGAGCAAAGAGTCCGGGTCTGGAACATTACTTCAGATCTCTTTGGCTAGCCTCCTGCAGACGCCATTCGGTCCAGCATACACTCTCTCATGTTAGACTAGAACTACGAGTTGATTGGACTCCTGAATAAGGTAGCATCGACAGGGTAGCTTCCGCCTATCAAACGCCTTTTGAGGTCTATTAGAATAATTCTAGTTTTTAGCAGATTCCAAATGATTGGAGGTCATGGGTTCACTTGATGGACCCCGACGATTTTTTTTTTTTCCTACCAATTTGATGAAGCTGATCATGGCTGCAGACTTGGGAGTATGTTGGTATGGATCAATAAATTATGCCGAGTTTGGTCTGGTATGACGCCTCGTAGATTTCATGTCTTTTGATCCGTTCAATGTGGCTCACAATTGCTGGGTGTTTGCGTTTCAACCACACGCTGCAACGCGCGCAGAAATTGAAAAGTGTGCAATTCACAAACCTGGCGAGGGTTAAGGATAATTATGTCCCAAAGCAAGTTGTAAAGCTCCGCCTCGAGAAATTGAAATTAAAATGGCTTGCTTAAAACTACCCAAGCCCCTGTTCGGTTGAACAGGGTCTTGACATAGGTATTCGTAAGCGAGAACTCTTTAGCTCGACTGGACTCTCATTCACAGAGGTTTCCACGCATCAGGCAGCCTTGAGCTGATTTTTAAAACATTTCTCATAGTTCTTAGCATGTCAACACTTGAGGAAGGCGGGTGACTAGGGTTTGCTGAACTAGGATGATGATAGGGGTCAAGAGCCATTGCATCTGCGTGCTGTTCGTTCGGAATGGGTGACGGAGGATAGCACTGGGGAGGGTGAGACTCACCAAATCGAGGAGAATGCTTGGAAGAGGGTATTAATACTGAGTGGGCTTCTACCTGTTTATGATTATTTCATTCTGGTCCAGAGTTTGCGTTGTCACGGTTATCACTATCGCTCTTTGCTAAAGGGATTAGGAAATATGAATAGGAAACATTGCCGCTGTAATAAATACAACATCATGGTTCAAATAGCTAGACTTGACTTGAAATCTCTACTGGAGCTGTAGATTGACTAGTGAGGCCTCGTGTTCATGCTATGTCCCTTGTCTATACCTAGACTTTCTCCTGACTTGGTCCGCAGCCAACATAATCTTGCATCTAGTCGTGATAGCATGCCCTTGACACGCCTTACTGCCTAATGTCAGGCCCAATAGATGCAAAAAATCCACATTTCTGCCGCATATCCCGGCTCAGACTCTCCATCTTTGTCTCTCCGCCCGTCTCAAACACAATACGCTGCTTCCTCTTCTCGGACCAAGTCTCCCAATTCACCGAACCCTGGTGTCTATGCTTATTCGGATCATACGACCGAATGAAGCTTGTCCAATAGCCCTGGACCACCGGTGTCACTGGCGCATTCTTCTCGCCTTCGCGGTAGCTGGCTGGGGTATCGCCGCCCACAAGCCCAGGTCTGAAGACGGCGTTGATCTCGACGGTGTGGGGGACTCCAAGGCCCTGTGCCACTTGGTCTGGATCTTCAACATTGTACAGATAGTTCCAGGAGTTTGGGACCTCGTAGCGAGTCAAGGCATTGGAGATGTAGATGCCTGGGCACATGTACCTCATCTGCCCGTACACGTCGCCGATCTGTCGCCGGTAGCAACCGGGACTGGGACAGGAGTCGTTCTTGTTTGGATACAAGCTGTGGATTTTATCCAGCTGCTCTGACGTCAGATAGGGGAACTGAGCCTTGAGGAAATTGTCGCTCTCCGCTAGAGTCGAGGCGGTCTTTGGGGCAAAGGTAGTGCCGCCGTTGGTATCGTCGCCTGTGATGACGGGCACTCTGATGAACTTTCCCTCTTCGAAGAGCTTGTACGTCAAATCGGGGATGAGGTCCTTGTCAATTACCGGTGTCCACATGTACAGTGGTTTGTCCTTGCCTCCAGGATATGGAATGTTGGTGCTGGCTTTCTGTATCTCCTCGGTCGTCTTTGACCGGATACAGGACAAGGCATCTTTGCCGGTGCAGCCGAGTCCATTGGCCAGGTTCTTGTACTGGTAGAGGGATTCTTTGACAGTCAGCATTGTCGCAAAGGAGACTGACTCTGCCGCGGCTGCGTGGAACAGCCCTTCATCTTTGCCTCCATATGCACTGAGATGAAGGCTGACGCTTGCCGCACCAGCAGACTCTCCCCCTATGGTAACATGTCCTGGATCGCCGCCGAACTTGGAGATGTGTCGCTGAACCCATTCAAGACCCTTGCGTTGATCAAGAATGCCAATGTTTGGCGTCACTTGGTCACCGTCATTGAGAAAGCCGTAGACACCGACGCGGTAGTTGAGAGTCACGACCACTATGTTCATGTCCGCAGACTTGATGAGTCCAGTGCCGTTGACATAGGGGTGCGAGTTAGTGCTGAAGCCACCGCCCTGGATGAAGAAGAAGACGGGGAGTTTGTCTCGGCTGGAGGCGTCGGAAGGGGCGAAGACGTTTATGAAGAGACAGTCCTCGGAGTGAGTGGCGTCGACATCTTTGCCCGATGCGATGCACACTGACCCCCACTGACAATGCTGTTAACGCTGAAACCGGGAGACGATGGAGTGACTTGCATCAGTTGCGTCTTGGACTGCGCGAGCCGAGATGGGATCTTGGGGAGGCTTGAATCTAAGATCCTTTAGAGGTGCCGCGGCGTAGCGGATGCCGAGCCATTGTGTGACGCTGTTTCCGAGTTGCTTTCCCTTGTATTTGCTATATGTGAGGTCGACGGTAGGGTCTACGGCATGGGCTAAGGGCGATAGCAGCGTCGCTGCCAACAGGAGATGAGAAATGAGTTGCATGTTTACGAGCATACCGGATATATGGGCACAGCTCGTGGGCTTTCTACCAGGCTTTATACCTCACCCATAGTCATCCTTCGTCATTCGTGTCACCCACCAACAACCATGACACTTCAAAAGCACCTTCCAATACAATCCGCTCCCATCCGATCAAGCCGATCTACATACTCCGCCTCGGCTTTGATGCGACGGTCCGGGGGTGCGGGGAGACAACCCCGGCTTTTGCGGGGGAGATCCGCAGAGGAAGCACCAGAATCGGCCTCTCCCGGATCTCATTTTTAGCTCCGCTGGGGGTGTTTGAAACCGCCGACATGATCCCGATGGAATGCAACTTCACACCCGGCGTGCCGGGCAGCATTGTCCTATTTACGGGAGAGTTGCTTCTAGGATAGAATGTAGGGCATCGGTGTTGACGAGTATGAGATTGTTGCCGGTGGGCTATCTCAAGTCAATTGTTCCGGAGCGGGAAGCCGATCATGTCGAATCAGGATTGTTTTCTGCGCCTTTGACGTGTGAGAATGATGGGTTAAAGAATATATTTGACCATGGATCGTGTCTCGAGCGCCATGTGTTGTCATCTCCGGAGAGAGAGAGGCATCAGCATATAGACATGCGTGGTATGACATGGGAACTTTAGTTTTGTGTATTCCTGCTGGCGAATCATGTCTGGGTGTCTCAGACATAGCCATGGCGTGGCCATGTAGTTTGTCCCATGGCATCTGAGACTCGTAAGTCGATCTAGGATCAGTTCTGCCTGACTTGAGCGACGAGGCCACCTGTCAAAAGCAAGGGACCCTACACCAAGGACAGGGGCAACTAGGCATATGTTCTGTGGTCGGTATCTGAAAATACCACCGTTTTGTTAGTTGCGATATCCTCAAGTGCTCCAGTGCTTGACGTCTCGAGAGGAAATGGGATTCCGTACTATTCGAGGGTTAGGTCTACGGTCGGGCACACTAACTTTAAGGTCTATATACTCACGGTAGTATACAGGGCATATGCGTGGTGTGTACTGAATACCTATAAAGATAGCAACTCTGATATGGAAATGTGCCAGCAAACAAGTCGCTCAGTTGCGTAGCCTGGGTTATCTAACGTGGCTATCTAGGCACCAGCGGCGAGGATCTAGAAGGCGACATTCCTGCATAAGCTAATCAGGGGGGTAATCCTTGCACATAAAATATAATGCTTCCTTCGGAACACGTTGTTATTACTAGAAGAATGTAGATTCCATCAAAGAAGAGCATCTGAGACCATTCCAAGTGCAAACAGGGCAGTCACGAAATTACGATTTGATGGTCTAGGGTAACTTAACAAAATACCCAAGCTCGCCCTCAAAAAGCTGGTTGACACACATCCCTCTCAAGAGTGAATGAAAGCAAAGCCATTGAGGCTGAGTGTGGTCAGCTGTGGCTATTCTCCATCCTTGCGCTTGGTCGCATCTTGGGTTTTGAAGTTGCAGCTTCTGGTATCCAATTAAGTCGATTAAGTTGACGCTTGTCTCAGGTTGGAGGGAGGAATGCGAGAACCAGATCTTGAAACATTGGGCCTCGAAACAAGGGGATCAAAAAGAACATTGTGCAAATTTGCTATCTGCCGACTACTGATAAGCAGCAAGAAATCGGTTCTAGATGCTACGATATCAGGAACTTGGATCAGATGCAAGTTTCCTCAGCGCGTGAGCTTCGAGTTCCACACACACCATCTACATCTCCAACAAGCCTGATTGGCTGGGCGGTGGTTCGCTCTCTTCAGCTAGGCAGGGGCTCGGACTTGGTCTATCAGAAGCTGGTTGCGCGATGACGAAACCGAATGGCCATTGGGCCGGCGCCTGCTGGAGCTCCGAGAGTGACGAATTCATCTCATGAGCAGGGCCTGGAAGCTGACCTGGTCAGGTTATCATGGACAGAGATGCAAGGTGAAGTCAGCCTCAAAGTTATTCTCTGCGGGCTCGGCAATTTGGCGTCCTTGGTTGCGCGGTTGCATGTGCTTGTAAGAGGTTGTCGTCATCGAAGCTATCGCAACTTTGCTGATGCCTATCTACAACGTTTCCCGATGTCGCGCTTAGACACGAAGCCTTTTATGACCACGTATACAACTACAATAATTCCAATAGTTTCAACCCAAGGGTCAATCTCAAACCCTCACCATCTTCTCCCTTCCCAGCCACCTCTTCACGTTCCTTCACCAGCCTCTTCGTCCCCTTCCCCCACTTCTAGCTCCCTCCCGCGAGTAGCGCCTAAACCCCTGTCCAGATCCCCACCGTTAGGGGCTGATTTAGTGCTTCAGTTCCTGGAAGACGCTGGAAGTGGCCGCTGAGACCCGTGCTGAGCCCTGGAGCTTGGGGCATCCAAGGCGGGGCCAGGTTCCGTCACTGCCACCATTCCATTCCATTGCCTGTCGTGCCTTGGTTGGATCCCTCTACCCACAACCCACCCACAACTTCTTCCCTCTTCCTTACGACATCGTCATCCATCACCATCTTCCTCTACACCAGCCAAAAAGAGCCGCCAGCTCGCGACGATACAGCGCGCGCGCTTCCTTCCTCCTTTCCTCTGTATACAACCTACAGCCTCTCGCTTTCTATCTCGAATTTATCGCCTCTAGACGCCATGGCCCCCCCGCCAAACCCCAACCTGCCTCTCCAGGAGAGGTTGCTGGCCCTTGCCAAGACCTTGCAGTGTACGTGGTATCTTTGTTGGCCGGATGCGCGCGTGTGCGACAATGAGAACTCTCTGCTAACTCTTGCTGCTCTTTGAATAGTTGCTTGGTTCGTCGGGTATGTCTTTTCATCATCTCCTTACCTCTCCCGTCTTGTCCCGGTGCGACGGAATGGCCACGATAGCTCCTTTGCAGCTCCTTCGGCGCTACCATCCGAGCTCACCTCACCACAAATCGATCCATTCGTGACTGACCAGCATGCCTCAACTGCAGACACTTGACTCTGATTCTGACCACGATTCGATATGGCTTTTCCTGGCTCCGCATGAACTACTACACCGGCATGGCCCAATTCTCGTACCGCACTGCCTTCGTCGCTGCCGCTCTTACCTATGGCATTGTCGTTTATAAGACCCTGCGCGCTCGCGCAAAGACGGGCGCCCGCGCTCCTACTGGTGCCCTAGCTCTCCTTTCCGACGAGAACATCCAGTATCTTGGTAAGAACAGCTTTCGCTTGTGCAAATTGGTTCGCTAGGCCCCCTTGCGACTAGAGACTGATCGTTTCCAGCTATGGCCCTTGTCTGGCTGTTCTCGCCCCAGTACCCTCTCGCTCTCCTCCCTTACTCGATCTACTCGGTCTTCCACGTTGCTACCTACACCCGCGCCAACCTGATTCCCACCCTTCTGGCTCCCAAGCCTGCTCCCGAGGCTGATGGCGGTTCTTCCCCCAGCCGACGACCTTCGGTTAACAGCCCTCTGGCTGACCAGATCGGTGCCTTTGTCAAGGAGTACTATGACGCTTCCATGTCCATTGTCTCCTCACTCGAGATTCTCCTTTGGTTCCGCATTCTGCTATCTGCCATCTTTTTCCAGCGCCGCTCCTGGATCCTCATCGTCCTCTACACGGCCTTCCTCCGTGCGCGCTACACCCAGAGCACCCATGTTCAGACTTCGTTTACACACCTCGGTGCCCGCGTCGACTCCCTCGTTGGTGCTCAGGGAACTCCTCCTGCTGCGCGACAGGTCTGGCAGACTGTCAAGGACGCCGCCAAGCAGTTCCACGATGCTACCGATGTCGGTAAGTACGTCAGCGGTCCGGCCAAGAAGACTTCATAAGGCGGCGATGCGCGCTCGCGCAAATTGGACATTCTTTGGAGATGTGCACCGGCTTGGGGCGTCTTCTGAAGAAGCTATGCTTCAACGAGATACGACAGTCCAAAAGAGGACCACGACGCTACGAGTTGGATCCGGGCTGCCAAATAGCCAACGGCGCGGAAGCGATTCAAGATTGAACAAAAGACCAGGGGTTAGATGACCTGGAGACCACGACTTTCAGGTACACGGGCGACGGAAATGGGACTGGTCGCCATGGCTATAGTACTATTGTATCCTATACTTGGGGGACTTTTCTTGTGCGACTGTTCCCATACTTGCTGGAGGAGTTTGGTGGGCTGAGCATCTCGGCTTGGTTCGACACATGCGGGATTGGAACTTGACTGGGAACGGGAGGAATGACGAGGGAGACATGAAGAGATTGAATGGGGAATGGGTATGCGGGATGGATTTTCCTGGTGTTAGCTTTGCATTCGAATTACAGTTTTGTCGAGTATTGGTTTTTGAGATGGTGAAGACGTTTAATCTGGAAAATGATGCCGCGTGAGATTGGTTTGTACTGAGTAGGGGGATTGAATCGAATTTCCAAGGTAGCCCAGCATACAGCATCAACCCCGTGGTTGAGTTTGGCAACTCGGAATGTGATAACAAATCTGGAAGTCTTGCATCTTGATGACCTGGCGCAGCAAGGTTGTAATGTAAAATCGATACACTGCCGTGTAATTGGGGCTCTCCAAGGAAGCAACGGGACTCCGCATGCATGCGACTATTTTCCAAAATAAACGCCCATTATGTCACAGTTCCGTGCCTAGGCAGAGTGAATGGGTAGGCAGATCTTGATCTCTGTCAATGACGACGATGGTGACGGGAGATCTTCAAGCGCCGATAATAATAACGATAGTGGGGCTTAAAAGCATGACGTCGTTGGCCTTTCTAGTCTCCTGTCCAGCTTGACAACTGCAGCCTGCGCTTTCAACTCTTTCAACCTTTTTGCTGCCAAGTCAAATCGCTCGTGGACTGACCTAGTGACTATTCCCAGACTCTAAGCTATCTGTTCAGTCCTCAGCGACAATCGGGCATGGCTTCGCTTCTGCGACAAATTGTCGCGGGGCCACGTGCTCGACATCCTGAAGCTGGCCTGGATCTGTGCTATGTGACGGATCGCATCATTGCTACGTAGGTCGCGCAATGGGCGCTTTGAGCATTAGTTTTATGAAGACTGTTTAGCTCTGCTGACACGGCATCCTTCACAGATCCGGACCTTCGCAGACGTACCCCCAGCTCGCCTACCGAAACCCCCTCGACCAGCTCGTCAAGTTCCTCGACTCCAAGCATGGCGAAGACTGGGCAATATGGGAGTTCCGCGCCGAGGGAACGGGATATCCAGATGACGCCGTATACGGTCGCGTGAGACACTATCCATGGCCAGACCACCACCCACCGCCCTTCCGACTCGTGCCTATGATCATGGCCAGCATGCGCAACTGGATGCATGGCGGCGACCTAGAAGGCGGCCGAGTTACAAAGGACGGAAGACCCGTGTCTTCAGGAAAGGACGCGAGCGATGCGGCACAAAGAGAAGAGAGACGCAAGTCGAGGGTGGTGGTTGTGCATTGCAAGGCCGGCAAGGGGCGTAGCGGGACCGTGAGCTGCAGCTACCTCATCGCGGAGGAGGGATGGAAGCCAGAAGATGCCCTCGCGAGATTTACCGAGCGAAGAATGCGTCCACGATTCGGCGCGGGTGTGTCTATTCCCTCGCAGTTGCGCTGGATCAGCTACGTTGAGCGCTGGACCCACGGAGGCAAGAAATACGTCGATCGGCCGATTGAGATTGTCGAGATTCACGTCTGGGGCTTACGCAGCGGAGTCAAGGTCGACGTGGGAGGGTTTGCGGATGAAGGAAAGCGGATCGAGGTGCTGCACACGTTTAAGAAAGAAGAGCGTGTGCTGGTGGATCCTGAAGCGCCGGAGGAGAGTGGAATAAGTGACATGATATGGGAGATGGCTGGGTATTCCGTCACTAGGCAAAAGGAGAAGGCTCCCGAGGAGGCACACTTCTCAGATGCGACGAACCCTGGGGACGAGGCGAAATCACCGACGACGGACGTGAAGCGCTCAAGGAGTACTAAGCAGTCTATCAAGCGCAAGGGGACGGAGCTTCTGCACAAGGTCTCGCCAGCGGGTTCAAACAGGTTGGGGACGGAGAAGTCCAAGAACAGCCCGGTTCCTCCCAGCGCCACGTCTTCCAAGACTGAACTCACCGACTCGAGCTCCGAGCAAGAGCCTGGTGGTATGGCGGTCATCTTGAAGCCCAGTCAGCCTATCCGCATCGCCAACAGCGACGTCAACGTTTCCGTCGAGCGCCGCAACAAGACGCCCAGGAGCATGGGCCTCACCATGGTCACAGCTGTCGCACATGTCTGGTTCAACACCTTTTTTGAAGGTCAAGGCCCCGAGCGCGACGGCAAGCCTTCTGACAGCGGCGTCTTTAGTATCGAGTGGGATGCCATGGATGGAATCAAGGGTTCTAGCCGCAAGGGGTCCCGGGCGATGGACCGAATCGCCGTGGTGTGGCGTGTAGCCGGCACGGATGCTACACCGGAGGAGGTGCTTGAGCCTGAAGAGGGACAGCCGGTGCCGCAGGCGAGAGCGGCGGACTGGAAGGGTGCCAATAAGGAGGATCCGGACGCTGAGAGGGATCTGGGGTTGAGAGTACAGAGCCCCGCCAGTGCGGATGTGAGCAAGGCGAGCAGTATCAAGAGTGTGGAGGGGACAGTTGAGGCAAAGAAGGAGGAGGGGGATGGGGAGGCGATAGAAGGGGTCAAGTCGAGCGGACCGTCCGGAGAGGATTTGCTGGTTGGGGATCATGGGGAGGATAAGACGAAGAAGGTCAAAGGGTAGAGGTGGGAAAGCGGAATAGATCATGACATGGAAATGTACTGGTAGTTAATGACGATAGAAATGACGATATCCATATACTTGGTCTTCCCAGCTGGTGCTGATGTAGGTGAGGGACATTGTCATGGCTGGACTAGACATCCTTGGGTGCTCATCTAGGTACCCTGGCACGGGTAGGACATCGAACGGTGAGAAGATCTCATATCGACTCGTAGCGGGTGGAATACTCACCTCAGCATTCTCCGGATTACAAGGCTAGGACATTAGGGGAGTCGCCTGGTACGATGCCCAGCGGTCCTCGAGTTACACAACAGCGGCACAAAGGCTCCCCTGAAAGGCTACACTATAAACCACCAGTACCCCAACCCATAGCTCTGCCTCTATACTCCAGCTCTTAGTCATCTTGGCCAGGCCAATTGAGTGTGGTGAAACTGGGTGGCGGATTGCATGATAAATTGGTCCGTAGATGTTTGGTTGCAAGGGTATCTTATAGATTGAATCATGTTGGAAATCGCAAAGGGGTCAGCGGCATCAGTAGTGCCTCCCCCTTCCTCTATAATGCCGATCTCCCCGATACCCATATGGCCCACCGCGTCGATGATCTCCTCGATCCCTATGGCCGTGATAACCTCCACGCCCGCCTTCATGGCGAGGTGGTGGAGGCACGGGTTCCTCAACCTCGATTTCATACTCCTCAAACTCCTCTCGGAAGTACTCCTCGGTGGTCTCCTGCTCCATCCTGGCGCTTTCAGGATCGAACACGAAACGCATGGTTCCGTCCTGCCCGCGCGCAGTTCGCCGTCCTGAGGCGTCTCCGGGCCAGGAGGTCGACGTCGCGGGGGATGTCGCCGAGGCGGGGGTTGAAGGCTGGGGATCTTCGGCCTCGCAGCGGGAGCAGAAGAACAAGTAGCGCGGTTCGAATGCCTTGTCAAGATCGTTGTTAAGGCGAATCTTGATATCGATGATCTTGTTCTGGTCAAACTGCGACCCGAGCTTGGTGGACTTGGCGTGCTGAACGTAAAGGTCGAGGATGTCGAGCATCGTCTCCATCACGGCGCCACGGCGGTACTGTCGCTTCTTGGCGGCGTATTCCTGCACTCTTTCGACATGCTCCCCCGTCATCCGGGCTGTGAGCTCGACGACGGCCATGACCATGGAGAAGGTTGTGCGTTTGATGGGTACAAAGGTTTTGTATATGTCGATGCACATGGCGTAGGCTGTTTCAAAGAAATGCCTGCCACCTTCCTTGCCAAAGATGTCTCGCACTACTTTGACGAGGAGCTTTTGGGGGTACCGAGTTCGAAAGTCGAAGCCGATGGTTTCGAGGATGAGACGCTCGAGGCAGATGATGATCTTGCCGGGAGAATCAAACATCTGAGGGGTGTGAGAAACGTGTTCAGCAAGTAGCATGCGAGGCACATACCTTGTCATCGGGAGCAGCCGGTTTGTCCGGATTCTTCACATTGTACGCCGCGGCAAGGATTTCCTTGGACTTCTTGATCGTATCCTCCACCTTGCATGCCACAAATAGGGAGGCCAGAGCAGCATCCTGGTAATTGTACTCAGCGTCGCGGAAGTTGAGTCGGAATTTGTGAAAGTATGTGCACGCGGTATCGAAGGTCCGAACTGGTCTGGTGGTTGTTAGTTGGTGAAGCCGGACAGCCGCCTCCCAAGGATCTAACCTACAGTTGCAAGTTCTCTCTGACGTTATCAATGAGCTGCACGCCCTGCAATCGGTAATTATCCTGCCTTGCCGGGTCGCAGCCGTTATCTTTGAGCATACGGCGGAGCTTGAGTTCCGAGGTGTACTGGTTCGAGCTCGAGATGAAGCCTGGATGGGGCCCTATCTTGGGTATAGCATCGCCATTTGTCGCGTTGGCGGTTCGGTCGTTGTTTGAGGGGGCCATTTCGGGCGCCTTTGCGCCGGGCTTGGACTTGTTGCAAGACAGAAATCGTACAGTGAATGCCAAAAATCGGTCGTGGGGTATGTGCTGTCGGGGATCGGATGCAGTGGAAGGAGGGAAGTTTTCGCTTTCGTCTGGGTTCGCGTACGAATGCTAGTGAACGAAACCAGCTTCGTTGACGGCACGGGCCTTTGCAGGCTGGAGTCGCTGCGACACGGTTTCGCTTCTGCGAAAGAGCTCAAGACGAGCTAGTCGGGCTTGCTGTAAGTAACGGGTAAATTCCTTCAACAAACATCTGTTGTGTACATTCATGCAAAGTTTCGGACCTGGGAGCTCTCTTGCGACAAGGCTGAGGCTGGTGTGTGGCGTGCCCAGCCCCGCCACATTTCGTGATCGCCAACCAGGGTTCCTTACATGGGGTTTTTCTACCATTGGACACTATCTGGTTGTTTACTCTGGCAATGCAGGTATGGATATCAACGCCCTGACATTTCTTATTCAATTGTTTCTATTCAAAATTGACATAAAGTTACTGCCATTTGAGTCGCAACACGACCAATGGATGTCCCAACGCCTCTCCAAGTAATCCAAGCACACTCAACACAACGAAACCAATTGGCTGGATATTTCCCCTAAAGTAACCGTTAATTGATGTTGCTCCAGCGACTACTTATGTTTTCATTAAACTAGGAGATTTACCTCAAAGTACTTTTTGTAATGCAATGAAGGCCTCTTCATGCCAATTGAGTGGACTCGGGACGGTGACTTCTGGGCTGGGTTACGACAGGCGCCCGCTACCACCATCCAACATCAATTGACAGGCCCAATTCGTGTTGTTTATTCCAAGTCGGTAGATGCAATGGTAGGTGCGTGTGGGATATCGCCGTCCACCTCCTTGAAAGAGGGGAATGGGAGAGCAACGGCCAGAGCGGCGCAGGAGAGGACGAAGTAGGCAGTGAAGTTCATTTTGATGAGCGTCGAGGGTATTGTTGAAGGAAGAAAGATGCGTGGAAATTGCTGACAAGGTAAAGAGAGAATGGAGGCCAGCTCAAGTAGATGTCAAGAAAGGACTTTGAATGAATGATAGATGAAGGAATTGTTCTTGGCAAGAGTTTCAGAGGTTGGACCGCTGGCTTTTGTACCCCTTACCAGATTTCTCCTTCATCCAGACCTAATCGCCCTAAACCACAAAGAACGAAACGTTTGACTCGAACCATTCGCTATCACTCGAGGCGTCGTAATCTAGAGTCGCACCTTTGCCATGAAACGACCGATCGTCAGGGCAAACTGGAGACTTTGGAGGTTCTGCTCCACTGAGCACCTACCAGTGACTGACGAATGCTTCGGGTAGTGGGCGCCGGCGCATCGCTGGAGCAAGGGGGGATTTGCGGATGGCACCAGTTATTCTTAAATTTTAAGAGGATGGACTCTAAAAGGCCCCTGCATGTTCCCGACGTTCCGCATGAGAAGCCACGACCTGACGCGGCCGACTTCCGTTGGCAGCTGAAAGTTGAGAGGATTGGAGTTGAAGCTGGATTGCTGGGGGACCATGTTCCTGCCGCAATGACCAATTAGGTGCTCAGAGAGGAGCGCATTCCCAAACGCGCCCACCCCCGCGTTCCTTCCGGACGGAAATAGTGGAGGTATAGCTTGGAGCTGCTGACGTCTTCAGCTCTGGGCAAACTCTCCATCTCCATCTTCATCAGCATCAGCTCCAGCATCCACAATAGTACATCCCACGAATCACATTGCTATTGGCGTTTTGTTTCTTTGGAGTTCATTGTCATCCTCACTATGCTTTACCCTTCCCTGCTTCGTTTCGGCTTTGCCGTCGGAGCTCTGGCTGGCCATGGCCACGCCGCTCCCGCCCACGCGACAGACGACTTGACCGACACCCCTCTGCCCATTATTGTTTGGCACGGCCTCGGTGATCAGTTCAACAGCAAGGGTATGAAGTCTATTGATGAAATCGCCAATGCCATCAACCCCGGCACCTTTGTTCACGTCATTGCCGTTGACGAAGACCCGTCCAAAGATCGCTCCGCCACCTTCACCGGCAATGTCTCAGCTCAGATTGAGCGAGTCTGTGAGGAGCTTGCCAAACACCCAATCCTGTCTACTGCACCAGCGATTGATGCCATTGGTATCTCCCAGGGTGGTCAGTTCCTGCGTGGCTATGTCGAACGATGCAACTGGCCGCAGGTGCGCAGTCTCGTCACCTTCGGCAGCCAGCACAACGGCATTGTCAAGTTTAGGGATTGCGGAGTCAGCGACTGGGTCTGTAAGGCAGCCATGCTACTCCTGAGATACAATGTCTGGAGCAACTATGTGCAGCAGAACCTCGTTCCCGCCCAATACTACCGTGACCCCGGGACCGAGTCAGACTACAAACAGTATCTCGAACATTCCAACTTCCTTGCCGATATCAACAATGAGCGTGAGCTCAAGAGCGAAAAGTACAAGGCCAACCTTGGCAGCCTGACCAACTTTATCATGTGGATGTTCGAGGATGACACTATGGTCATTCCCAAGGAGTCCGCTTGGTTTGAGGAGGTCAACGGCACCGAGATCATCCCACTGAGGTCCCGCAAGCTCTACGAAGAGGACTGGCTCGGCCTGCGCGAGCTTGACCGCCGGGGAGGCCTTCGTTTCCGGGTCGCTCCCGGTGACCACCTCGAGAACATGGATGTGTTGCTCAACAAGACTATCGCCCAGTACTTTGGCCCTTGGAGGCGGACCTTCGAGCCTGACATGGAGAATCCCTCAGGACACGGTTACTTTGAGTCAGAGGAGCTTTAGTATTGCGTCGGATTGACTATTGCGGAGTGCTCTGGACGTTTCGTGGAGTAATTGTGTAATGGGAAATTGGGAACTGAGCATGGAATTATACAAGAACATGGCGTGAATTCTAATGGGAGCCGGGGTCAAGGCTGGCGTGTAATACCACTCATCAGGTTAATATGCTTATGGAATGCAAGTTTCATAGTTCTATCTGTTTTGCCACCCGTTCAACGCCCCAACACCGGTGCCGTGATTAAAGGTATTAGTTGTCAATGGCCTTCTTTGCCGTGGCCTTTTGCTTTCGCAGCCGGGCCTTGCGGTCCGAGATCTGCTTGTCCAGCTTGTCATCGTTGCCCTCGGGCAACTGCTTCTGCTTCTTGGCCTTCTTCTTGGGCGCAGGGGACTCGGCCTCCTCGGTGTTGTCGAGTGACTTGCGCTTCTTGCCAATGTTGGCCTTCTCCGCCCTGAGCGTCTTGGTCGCCTCGTCCTCGGCAATGACATCCTTCTCATCGACCCAGAGCTCATCAGTGAGCCAGATGGGCAGGGCAGTGGTCTCGGGGCCCTTGATGTAGACGCTCTTCATGTTGCGCCACTTCTGAGGAACCCACTTCTCGACCAGAGCGGTCACGACAGCGTTGACATTGTCAGCAATCTGCTCGGCAGTCCAGCCAGAGTATCCAATTCGAACGGCGGTGTTAGTGGTGGGCGCAAGACTGACGAGGGCCGAGCCGATAGCCTTTTCAATCTCCTTGGCGATGTCGGCGGCTGTGCCAGCGTTCACGGTGCCCTCGGTCTTTGGTCGCTTCTGTCGCTTGCCATCCGCCTTGGGGGCCTTGGCCTGCAGCACCACGGGAATGGGCCGCTTCTGTGTTGTCTTGTAGAAGGTCTTGCCGAGAACCTTGGGTAACCGGTTGATGATACGGTCGTCGCCCAGGAAGATGTCGCACTCGGAGAAGAGCTTCCTCTGGGCCTCATACTGGCTGTATTTTGCCTTGAGCTTGCCAAAGTCGATGACGCGGGTGATGCGCTTGGAGAGATCGGCGGGGAACTCGTCCGAGGCGACAATGTCCTTGTAGGCGCGCTGGGGTTCGGCGGTGATCAGGCAGATGGTCGAGGACTCGTCGGTGTTGAGAGAGTTCGGGAGGGCGATCTTGCCGGGCTGCAGGCGGGCCTTGTCGGCGATGTGGCGCTTGGTGGTGAGGGTAAGCCAGATGGGGGTCTCGAGGGGTTCGCCATCGTCTTCGAGGAGGTTTCGCTTGCCGGACTCTTCGGCCTTTTGCTTCGAGGCCTTCTTGATGTGTGCCAAGAGAGCCTTGGAGGCTTTGAGGGTCTGCTACCTGTCAGAGGAGTCGCGGAGATGTATTTGAATGAGGGAAACATACCTGATCGGGGTCAATTGCGGCTACGGCAGTCGAGCCAGCGGCGACAACATCTTTTGAGGGCGCCATGATCGCAATCGCAAATGTCAATTCTGGAGGTGCAGAAATCTCGAGATTCTTTTGATAGTGGGGGCTTTATCAGCATGGCCGAGCAGAAAATCCAAAATTTTTTTCTAGGCTGGTGGTTGGGCGATCGGAATATGCAAGCCCCGGGCTCCGGCTGAGCGGGCCTGTCCAGCGTGGCGGAGCCGGGAACGTCGGCTCCACATTTCTCATGCGACGACGCGACTTGACTTGGGCTTATAACATGCTCATCCATCTTTAATCTAACGGCGTAGACTGGACGTACGAGGATTTGGCGTCTAAATCTGCATTCAACAATTCGCTTTGAGACTCATCATGACCCCAGACTTGCGAGATCCTGCGAATCGGAGAGCCTCGTGTGATCAGTGTAGTAGGCTCCCCTTCTCAGCTTACATAACTGACATTTGCCTGACTGACGGCTGAAAAGGACAAAAGAAGTTGAAATGTGACGGTGAATTCCCGGCGTGTGGGAGATGCGCCAGCTTGGGAGAGCCGTGCAAGTACTCTGCGCGGTTGCCGATGGGAAGGCCCAAGAAGCGAAAGCTGCAGTCTGAGAGTGAGGGTCAAGATAGCAGTGCTACCGTCACCAGTGGGACCTCGCCCCCAACGCTTTCAAAGAGCGTCTCTAGTGATACCGGCAGTGAACTGGAAAGAACCAGTTTCGATCCGTGCATGCAGCCTCCGAACGAGTTAACGCCCGACCTGGTCACATGGGGGTAAGCCAGTTGCCACTTTGATGACTACCAGTTGCTAACCGAGTCTCAGATGTGACACAAACGTTGACCCTAAACTCTTGGGTGTTGAGTCAGACTCTGGACCACAGACTTGCGCTTGTCTGGCGAACCTGTACTTGTCTTTGGAAGAAGTGCGGAAAGCAGATGATTTGCAGTTTACGGCTCGTCTCTCGCTTCTGCGGCATCTCACCGCGACGGCATCCGGAATCATCCAGTGCCAAGTGTGTCCCACGAAATTCCTGTGGGCTATGCAGAATGCCCAGCTTCTCAACACTCTCATCATTTCCATCGCGGAGGGGTACAAGAAGATTGTGAAAGCGGTCGAGGACGAGACACAGCGCGCTCAGGAGGGCAACGAAACCAAGCTTTTGTTCATCAGCGACGGTGAAGAGCAGGTGCCCATCTCTCAGGATGCCAACACATCTCATGACCCGTCGGGATTCCCGCTGAGCCTGGACCCCCTGGACTGGCAAAGCATTGCGAAAAAGGCCATCAAGGCCGAGATTTTCGGCACGCCACATTCCATCTCTACATCCTTCACCACCATGTTGCAGCTGATGGAGGATCGTCAGGAAGGGTGGCATTCGGGGACTCTTCCTGTTACCAAGGGCATCGGGTGCCGCTTGCCGCATCAGATGAAGGATAAGGAGCCGCATTGTGTTTCGCTGGTGAAGCACACGAGGGGGATGGTCAATCATTTGTTGCTTGATATTTGAGGGTTCGGGATGGCGAGGCGAATGTTGGCACACACAGATACCCGGGAAAGTTGTTATGGTGTAAGTTTTGAGACTTGATATTGAGGTGGGAGTTGGGTGGTTTGAATTTGATTGTTTAATGAGACTGCCTTCCAGATCTAGAGTCTGCAGATTGTCTGGAACTACAAGACATCTTTTGAAGCATACGTTACGTACATATCTTTGACTTCTACAAAAAAAAACGGGTGAGTCCAATGGGTTCCGGGTTGGGTGGCGTTTTAGATCCCGTTCACGGCCAGTTATTCAGGCAGAGGGTGACATAGGCCCGTGGGAAAAAAAAACACGAGAATGGCTCAGATCATAACTATGACCTTATATCTATATAGGTAATATTAGGATAAGTTTATATAAAGACTATCATAAGAGTATTTAAAGCCTTGTCTACTATATAGATATAAGGTCATAGTTATGATCTGAGCCATTCTCGTGTTTTTTTTTCCCACGGGCCTATGTCACCCTCTGCCTGAATAACTGGCCGTGAACGGGATCTAAAACGCCACCCAACCCGGAACCCATTGGACTCACCCGTTTTTTTTTGTAGAAGTCAAAGATATGTACGTAACGTATGCTTCAAAAGATGTCTTGTAGTTCCAGACAATCAGCAGACTCTAGATCTGGAAGGCAGTCTCATTCAACAATCAA
>JABFFE010000585.1:0-48417 GCA_013623625.1 Fusarium setosum | reverse complement strand
ACCTCGAGGGTTCCGTCGAGGAGCGCCGTGACTGCTTCGTCGTCGTCGTCGTGGGTGGAGCTGAAGACGTCGCCGGTGAGGATGGCCATGGAGAAGTTGTTCTTGGAATGGAGGGTCGCCAGTTTCTTGAAGGTGGGCTCGAGCTGGCCATTGAGGCTGCCCAAGACGATGCTATTTGGGGTAAGGTTAGTTACGTTTCTGAAGAAGATCAAAGAATAATCCATACATCTTTGGTGCAGCCATATTGGCTGTGGAGTGGTGTTGAAGGATTGACTTCTCACGCGACCAAGGGAATGTAGATGAAGCTTCAGCTTAGGTGCTATGATGAAAGTACCTATCTAGGTAGAAGCGCGTCAAGTTTAGAGAGAGAGATAAGAGTTTGCGGCGCGATTTTAATTGGCTGAAGTGGGGCCACCCGCATTAGCGCCGCCTTATCAATTTTGCCGCCTATCTCCCGATGAAAAAAAGTTGGAAATTTTGGCGGGGAGCCTATCGCGGTGTGTGAAGCTCTTCTCGCAGCGAGACTTTCTTAGACCTTTGCATCGAAATCTCTGCCTCGGCGTGCAACACCGCCAAGATGCCGTCCAACTCGTCCGGGCGCATCACCAAGGCGCGCAAGAACAAGAATTCAACTCCCCACCAAAAGAACCACCGATGGGAGTCCTTCAGCACCAAGATCTCCAAGTTCAACTCGCTCCAGCCGCTGCGAAAAGTTCGACGCCATGATCTCGAGACCGAAGACCTTTCGACGTCGACGTCGTACTTCCAGACGGGCCTGCAGAAATGGGGAGAGCTCAATGTCTCGAAGCCCTTTTCGGCGTTCAAGACCAAGGTGTACCCGCTGTGTGAGAGTCTCCCTCAGCTGCTGCACTTTGAGCAGCGGATAATGGACCTTTTGGCCGATTTCATATCAGGACAAGACAAGGAAGCTTTGGAGCCGCTGCTGGACCTTCTTACGGCATTTTCACACGATCTGGGAGTGCGGTTCGAGAAACACTATGGGAGGAGCTTGGATTTGATCGTGGCAATCGCCGCCAAGCCGCAGGATGCCGATGTGATTGAGTGGACATTTGGCGCCCTCGCCTTTTTGTTCAAGTACCTGTCCAAACTCCTTGTTCCGGATCTGCGACCGACATTCAAAGTCATGGCGCCCTTGCTTGGAAAGTCACGACATCCTCCCCACATCGCCCGGTTCGCAGCTGAAGCCCTGAGCTTCTTGGTGAAGAAAGCGGCTGCGCCGTCGCACCGCGAGACGGCTCTCAAGCGCCTGGTCGAATGTGCGCGCGAGGATCTTATCAGTATCAAGTCTGACCGTCAGTTCACCCTCTATAAAGACGGATTGATGACCATGTTCGCCGAGGCGATCAAGGGTACCGACGATATCATCCACTCGACTGGGCCGGCAATTTTCGCGGCTCTAGTCGATGCTATTCCTGAAGAGGAACGCACACTTACCGAGGAGACTATCTGGACCGATGTCGTATGTGGCGTCCTGACCAGCGTGATTCACCATGCGAACGCCAATACCTTTGAAGAATTCGCGGACGGAGTTCACCAGGCGGTTCGAGCAAATATGGAGCGAGTGCCTGCGGCAGATCGCCAGTGGCAGTCTGTCCCCCTAATCAGGATCTACGGCACTTTGGCCGGTGTTCGGAAGGGTTCTCGACTGAGCGACTGGACACCTCTTATTCGCAATTTTGTCGAAATGCTGTCCAACGTCACCAAAGCGGCGCTCGAAGTTCCGCAGGATGTTGAAGGCGTTATCTGGAAGTCTGTCATTGTCAACATTGCCATTGTCTGGCACCACGCGCCGATCGATGCTTTGATACCCCATATTGTTTCTCTTGTTCAATCCCTGAGCAGGGAGCCGTTCATGAAATGGTTCATCCCTTTTTGCTCGTATTTCTGTGAGCTAGATGCTCAACGTTTTGGAAGCCTGTTCCGGAACGACTTTCAAAAGTAAGCCCCACTCGACACTTTCACTCAAGTTTAGAAACTGACTGTACCAGATTTATTGCAAGCCATTGGTCCGAAGCTCCTAATGAGGACATGCTGTGTATTCTATTACCAAAGATGATCGAGAACCGGGCCTTTCCGCCAGCGGGTGAAAAGGACAGCTGCAGAATGCCCCAGGGTTGGCAAGATCAGATCGTTTCCAAGTTTGAGCGCTTGGAAATCTCGCCTTTTCCCGAGAGAGGCCCATATAACAAGGATCCTCAGGTTTGGAGAGACAGATGCTTGCCAAAGTATTCTGCTCTACTTCGAATTCTCGAGTTGACCACAGTTCATCCGTCCACAAATGCTCGCATCGCTGAACTCCTTCTCCGGAAACTCAAACTGGCTCTACGACCTTCCTCTTCTCTCGCCTCTGATGAGGTTCACTTTATTGTCGGCCAAGGATTTCACTCTTACCTTCGCATGAGCAAGGCCGCCGGTTCTGTGGATATTACCTTGAGCCCCTTGTTGAGGGCTGCTGTTCCGCGCTTTGCGCAGTCGGTTGGCTTTCTCCACGCATACCTTGCCTACGAGGAGATCCTACGAAGCCAGGACACAACCAAGAGGCAAGACAGCACAAGCAGTGATAGCTCGGCGAGTGACGAGGATCCAGTCACAACGTCGTTGATCGAAAATCTCAGCTCTCCGTCTCATGACATTCGTCTGGCCTCTCTGGAACTTTTGAAGGCGCTCAACCCGGTCCCAGACACTTTCAACAGCGTTTCTACTATGATCGATGTTGAGCAGACTCCACTGGATCTCGCACACACGAGAACCATCGCCATGCTTCTTCGCAAACTTGGCCAGAATTATGCTTCATTTGAAGACAAGTCGTGGCTGCAGCAAGCCGTTCCAGCTTTCCTCTTTGGCATGCTGACAGTCAAGCTCTCGCCTGTATGGGATGATGCCGTGGAGATTATGAAGCAAGTTGCTCAAACCAAGGCTGGAGAGGAGGCAATCTGTGAGGTTGCATTCCGTTGGCTGAACGTCCCTTCAGCTCGCTGGGGTCCTTCGCAGCCGGAGACTCATTCCTCAGGTCCGACATTTATTTCCGACTTTGAGTGCACCGCAGTGCGCAGACTCGGGGAAATTGCGGCTGAGGTCGAAGAGGCAATTGATCGACCGGACGACCTGATGCTGCAGAGTTTTGACGAGAAGCAGCGGACTGCAGAGATTGCGGCTGGCAACTCCAGATCCCGAGCGCTCAAGGTGTTGAACGCGATGCCTTCTATCGCGGAGAGGAGGTCCCGTCAACTTGTTCCACACTTCCTCGCATGGGCAAGTGATGAAGACCGCGCTCCTGATTCGTCTACTGATCAGGATGCGTCTGAGGGGGCAACCTGGTCTCTCGCAGATCGCAAAGCCATGCTTGGTGTTTTCTCCCAGTTCATTAACCCTCGGGTCCTGTACCAGAGTGAGGAGGTCTATGCCGCGCTTCTACAGTTGATGGAGAATGGTGATGTTGAAGTCCAAAAAGTCACTCTCAAGGCCATCCTTGCCTGGAAGCAGGAAGCGATCAAGACCTACCAAGAAAACCTGGAGTTCCTCCTTGACGAAGCTCGATTCAAGAACGAACTCACCGTCTTCCTTCAGGATGACAGTGCCATCAAGTCAGAACACAGATCTGAGTTGATGCCGGTTCTGCTTCGATTGCTTTATGGTCGGACCATCTCCAAGAAGGGTGCAGCAAGCGGCCGACATGGTCTACATACTACTAGGCTTGCAGTCTTGCGAAATCTCAGCATCGAGGATATGGGAAGCTTCCTAGATATTGCAATCGGAAAGCTGAAGGATGTCAGAGTTGTCGGTGCACCCAAAAAGATATTCGAAGAGCCCATTATCCCCGCTCGAAAACAAGTTGGTTTCCTCAACATGATTTCCTCTGTCATCTCGGAACTCGGCAGCAACGTCACGCCTTACATGGAAACTCTTCTCAATACAGTTCTATACTGCCTTGTTTTCGCCTGCAGACAACTCAGCGGACACGGTGCGGATCCTGAAAACGTCCCTGAAGAAGAGGAGGAGAAGGCCAGCACACATTCTCTTCTCAGAATTACCAGGTCAACCGGTTTGAAATGCCTGATTGCGCTTTTCCAAAATGCTCAGTCATTCCAATGGGCACCTTACCATGACATTATTATCGAAGAGGTTGTTGCCCCGAGACTGGAAAACTTACCTGTTGAAACATCTCAGGGAGTATCTGGCATGCTGCAGCTCTTCTCGACTTGGTCTGTTCTTCCCCAGGTTGCCTTGTTTCTGGCACCACACGATAAGGCTATTCCGGATGGAATTCTTCCCAAGGTTATCGAATGTCTCTCATCTGAGAAGGGTAAGGATGAAGTCAAGATCCACGTTCTGGCTATCATTCGCAACCTAGTCAAGCTCGCCACTGCGCCTGCTGAGGAGTCCGAGTACAATGAGATTATCAAGGCGGAGCTCCTTGACCCGAACGCGGAAGCGATCTTGGCCCAGATCACATCTGTGTTGGGGATGTCTGGCATTGGCAACGATTTGCTGGAAGCTTGCGTTGAGACGATTCTAGCCATGGCCCCCATTGTCCAGGAGTCCAAGGACATCCAGGCTGTGATCCAGATTTCCATCTTCCTCTTAAACCAACCCCCTCGACGAGTCAGCCCCAAGCTAAAGGGCAGGATTCTCCTCATTGTCGAACAATACGTCACACGCTCTAGCGCTGTTGAGGACCAGGCGCTACTGGACAATGTGTACAACACTATTTCGTCTCTCTTCAGTTATTTCAAAGATCGACAGAATCGACAGTCCTTGTCGAAAGCGTTACTTGCTATTGCAGACAAAGATAATGACCTTCAGGAGGTTGCCAATCTCTGCGCAGCCCTTAACTCGTTCAAAGAAGGACGCATCGAGGAGCCGGATTACGACAGACGCCTTGCCGCCTTCAGTGCCATCTCGGGCGACCGGGAGGACTCATTGACACCCAAACAATGGCTTCCCCTACTCCATAACTTGATCTTCCATATTCGAGACGATGAGGAATTCGGTATTCTCTCGTCGAACTCAGCCGATGGCATTCGACGATTCATCCGAGACGCCGCTTCTTGCGTAGCCGATGCCCCTAAGGCGAGGTTTGACACTTATCTACGGGAGGTCATCTTGCCTGCCCTATACACGGGAGCCCGTGAGCCCTCCGACACAGCTCGACGAGAGTATCTCAGAGTAATGGGACATCTTATCACAACAATGTCTGAATGGGAACCCATTTCCGATCTTAGCGCGCTGTTGAGTGACCGCACTGAGGAGACTGCGGAGCCGACGTTCTTCTTCAACATCTTGAGTCCTGCGACCTCGAGACAATTGGAGGCGCTTCAGATTCTCGAAGCTGCCAACAACCAGAAAGAAATGGGAAGCCAGAACCTGGCACAGTTCTTCATCCCACTTCTTGAGCATTTCATTTTTGGTCGTACCGATGGTAGCGATGATCATGGACTCGGTGCGCAGGCGACCAACACCATCGGCAACCTTGCAAAGTCTTTGCACTGGAAGCACTACCGTACTACTTTCCAGAGATATATCGGATATGTTGAATCAAAGCCCGACCTTCAAAAGCAGACAATTCGGCTCTTGGGCAAGTTTGCCGATGCGCTCGTCTTCGCATCTGAGGAGGTGTCAGAGGAACGCATGGAGGTGGAGCAGATCGATGCCTCCTCGTCAAGCAGCGCAAGGCTCCCTCTCACAGTTCCGAGGTCAGAGAAGCTGAGTGCCGAGGTCACCAACAGCTTCCTGCCCACGCTCATCAAGCATCTTCATGAGAAAGATGAATCAGAGGTCAGCTACCGTGTCCCAGTGGGTGTGATCATCGTGAGACTCCTAAGATTGCTCCCTTCAGATCAAATGGATCAGAAGTTGGCAGGTGTCTTGACGGATATCAGCCATATTCTTCGAAGTAAGTCTGTGGAGGCTCGAGACATGGCTCGAGATACCCTTGTCAAGATTGCCGTGGTCCTTGGCCCGTCATTCTTTGGCTTCATCCTCAGGGAGTTGAAAGGGGCTCTCACCAGAGGATACCAACTCCACGTCCTCTCGTACACTATGCACTCAATCTTGGTCGCAGTGGTCCCGGATTATGCTCCCGGTGACTTGGACTACTGTCTTCCATCCACCGTGACAGTAATCATGGACGATATTTTCGGCGTGATTGGCCAGGAGAAGGACGCCGAAGGATACACCAACCAGGCAAAGGAAGTCAAGAGCAGCAAGAGTCAGGACTCGATGGAGCTGATTGCCAAGAATGCATCCGTCAGCCGCCTCATCGACCTTGTGAGGCCGTTGCGTGCCCTCCTGATGCAAAAGGTCGACCTCAAGATGGTGCGCAAGATTGATGCTCTTATGGCGCGCATTACAGCCGGTCTCCTGCAAAATCCTGCAGCTGAGAGCCGAGATACTCTGGTCTTCTGCTATGAAGTTATCCAAGATGTGTACAACTCACAGAAACCCGAAGTCGAGGAGAAGCTCGATCCAAGAGTCAAAAAGTACCTTGTCCAGAAAGGCGCCAAGAAGAGCGGCGAACGAGGCAGAACTACCAAGAACACGTACAAGCTTATTCGCTTTGCGGTCGACATCTTGAGGGCGATCCTGAAGAAGCACGATAGCTTGAGGAATGCTGCCAACATTTCTGGTTTCGTTCCTATTCTGGGCGACGCCATGGTGGGCGGGGAGGATGAGGTTAAGATTTCAACCTTCAGACTACTTGCTGTCATCGTCAAAGTGCCGTTCCCCAACAACGACGGGGTGAATCTCTACAAGGTTGCGGTCAAGGAAGCAACAAAGGGCATCTCAATGGCGGTCTCTACCACTACTGAGCTGTCCCAAGCGGCGCTCAAGATGCTGGCTGTTGTTTTGCGAGACCGCCGAGATGTTCCGGTCAAGGACGCAGCAATTGACATGTTGCTAGGCAAGTTGAAGGACGACTTGACCGAGCCCCTGTACCGACACGTCACATTCAACTTCCTACGGTCAGTTCTGGACCGACACGTTGAGACTGCAGCCGTCTATGACACCATGGACTATGTTGGAACAGTCATGATCACCAATGACGACAAAGATACTCGTGATCTAGCACGAGGCGCCTTCTTCCAATTCATCCGAGAATACCCCCAGAAGAAGGCCCGATGGGCAAAGCAGCTGAACTTCATTGTCGCCAACCTCAAATACGACCGAGAAGGTGGTCGTCTATCCGTCATGGAGATTGTCCACTTGCTGCTCATGAAGTCTTCGGATGACTTTGTCCAAGAAGTGGCTGCTACTTGTTTCCTTCCCCTTTTCTTTGTCCTAGCCAACGACGACAGTGAGAAGTGTCGCCTTGCAGCGGCAGAATTGCTTAAGGAGATCTTCCGCCAGGCCGACAAGGAAAGAACCCAGACCTTCTTGGGACTCGTGCGTACATGGCTTGGCAAGGATGGAAACGATGCAGTTCTCAAGCTTGCCCTCCAAGTCTTTGGCTTCTATCTTGAATCCCATGAGAATGCCTCGAAGAACAAGAAGGATTTCAAGCTCGTTCTCGGAAAGATCAATGGTGTCATCGAGGCCGAGGATATCCGAGAGGTCGACGGAGATCTCTTGGAGGCAGCGCTTGGGGTCATTCGAGTCTCTATGGCCGTGTTTCCAGACAAGATCATGTCAGGCAACAGCGAGGACATGTGGGCTAACATTGCCAAGTGTCTCTCGCACCCCGATACACCAGTCAAGCTGGCGTCCGTGGGGTTGATCAGCTCCTTCCTGGCTGATTTCGCCCAGAAAGCCGGTAGCACCCCCGTTGGTGAACCGGTGGATGGCAGCTATGGCCTTACGCTTGACCTGGCCAAGGTACAAGATCTTGTCAGGCTCGCACTTGGTGTTCTTGCAACGCGTGATGTGGATGAAAAACTAGGAGCGGAGGCTGTCCAGGTTCTCGTTTTCTTAGCTCCACGTCTCCCTGTCCGACCTCCAGTTGAAGAAGACGAGGAGGGTGAGGGCGAAGGCGAGGAGCAAGAAGAGGAGGCAGACGAGGAGCAGGTTGAGGAGCAACAGCGAAAGACGGATCTCCAGCATCTGTTCTGGAAGCTATCACACATTATTCGAAGGGAGATTCCCCCGAGAGCAGTGGCCATCACACCCAAGGTGGCAGCAATGGAGGTCCTTGAGACGGTTTGCCGCAGGTCTTCACTAGATCGCCTTCAGCCATCTCTCAAGACAATCCTGGTGCCGCTGCACAACCTCACCGACCCATCAATTGCCCCACCATTCTCGAATGATGAGCTCTTCAAGACGAAGCATGAAGGCCTCAAGACGAGGGCGCAGATTCTCATGGATGCCCTGCAGAAGAAGTTTGGAACGGCCGAATACACGAAGCAGCTGTTGGCGATTCGCGAGGAGGTGAGGGCGAAGAGAGAGCAACGGTCAAGCAAGAGGAAGATTGAGGCGATCGCGCATCCGGAAAAGTATGGGCGGGACAAGCGGAAGAAGTTTGAGAAGAACAAGGAACGCAAGAAGGTGCGGTCCAAGGAGCAGAAGGTGATGAGACAATCCTACAAGCGGTGGTAAGACATGGTGTTGCATCAAGTGGCGTTTAGGGTCTCGGCATTAGACAAGTATTTGAGGGCGTTTTATACTGTGGACATATCAAAAGTCACTTTTAGAAGAGATGTGGAAAAATAAACTGCAGCCATTATTCAGGCGCGTATTCATCAAATGTCTTCGTGTCTCTAGGAGAAGGGTATACTACCAACGCCAACCAATGCTCTCTACTCTATCTTACAACATGGTACTTTTCACATTTTTTTTTTTACATACGGTGCCTCATGAAGTCTCAGACTTTCCGGTTCCCTCGCCTGGTTCAGTAAGGCTCTCCTCGGGCCAGAACTCAATATCGCCATCCTCACCCAGACTTCCCCTCTTAACAAGCTGGCCCTTTTCCCGCATGAGGTCCTCGACGGTGATGTCCCGATCGCCAAAAATGTTCAGATGGTCGCTGATGATGTGGCGGTTTCGACATGAGGGGCATGTAATGAGCGTGGACCCGTAGTGGTAGCCCTGCTTGGAGACGTTGTGGTGCGAGCGATGGCCGCAGGGCACGCAGGTGAAGGACAGTTGGTAGTGCGACGGCTTGATCTCGGGTCGCCTGCCCTCGCTCTTGGGCGCCTCACCCGGCTCGGCCTGGTCTTCCTTGGGCAGGCGGAATCTTTGGGTAGGTGGACGAGGGATCGTGTGCGCTGCGCGGGAGGCGATCAACGGCTGGAGGTTTGCGACGGGGCGGGCGAGAGGGGCGCGGAGGATGGGGCAGATGCGCTGCGGTTGTGTGCGGAGCTGGCGCAGGATTGAGGAGGTGAGGGAGGCTGAGCGGGAAGCCATTTTGGGGGAATGGTGGAGTTTTGGTGAATTATAGGTTGGCGTTGGAGTTGGAATTGAGAAATCGGTGGAAATGTTTTGGAGATCTGGGGTCCCTTTGCTGCGAGACGTCATTCGTGGGTCCGCCCACTTAGTAAGGCTTGTTGATAGAAGGTCGACGAATCACGTCGGTTCTTGCACTTACAAGATTCAAATACATATGTTTATGGGAATCGTGAGGTCTCAACTCAGATCGAATTATATAACAACTATTCAAATTCCTCGTACTTAATCACGGCGAAGCTCATTGGATCGCGCTCATGATGTCGACCGACAGATCCAGATGGCAGGAGTCAGACACAACTGAGTTCCCGGGGGAAGAGGAAAGATTGCCAGCCCGACGTTCTTTCCTCGTTGCAGCTTCCTTATAAGAACGGTTCAAACTGGTACTAACTTGCCTTTAACAACATCTCCTCTTCGTGTTCCGAATCCTTGCATTGTACACTTTATAACAATCGCCTCCTAGCATCTCCTTCCAACATCTCTCATCGCATCACCCTTGGACGTCAGTCGTTCGCAGTAATCTCACCATGAAGCCAATTCAAGCTCTTGCCCCCCTTACCATGCTTCTGTTTGCCCCGCCCATCTACGCCAACGACGACCTGGCCCTTGCCATCAACATGGTCAACCAGGTTCGTCAAACTCACGGGATCTACCCCTTGGCCTGGAACCCAGACCTTGCCGCCTATGCCCAGTTCTGGGCGAGCCAGATGGCATCTGGGGCGCAACCCTTCATCCACGCGCCTCCTGAACTTCGGCCAAAGCAGGGAGAGACCATCTATCAGCACACGTCTGCCCAGTGCGATGCTGCCCTTGATACTCCTCTTCAGACCGCCATGGGAGCTTGGCTCTCGCAGGAGAGGCTGTACACCGGACAACCCATCCGTGATGGGAAAGAGCCTTGGCTTCATTGGTGTAAGTGACCTGTCACTCCAACCATACCCACTTTCAGCTAACCAGCTGTAGCCCAGTGTGTGTGGTCGGGAACAACTCAAATAGGGTGTGCAAGAGAATACAGCACTTCGGAACCCTGCAAGGTCTTTGATGTATGCCGCTTTCTTCCCGAGGGGAACATGTGAGTCCACTGAGCTGATGTTGGGGTGTTCCTACTAATAAATTTTAGAGTCGGGCAAAAGCCGTTCTGAACGACGAGCTTCAGCAATCCTAAGTTCCTAACCATCAAATCTCATGCTGGTTAAGGCTGGCAGGTGTCTGCTTTAACAAAGTACATTGGCAATGCTGAGCAGTGGGTAGCAGATATCATAGTTCTGCAGGGAAAATTGTAGCTATAATGGCTCAAAGAAGCACACCCTTGTACGGCTCGAGTTAGAGAGAAGACAGTCTATCAAATTGACATGATTGAGTGCTGTGGATGGGGTTCCCCAGAATGTCAGTCCGGAGGTATAGGGTAAGCAAAGAGCCGCAAGCTTACATAATAGAAAACAAGTGGTCTGTGCTTTGAACGGGAAATACCGAGCTTGTGGTAGACAATGAGCGACGCGATTGAGAAAAAGGTCCCCAGTTCGCGACTCCATCAAGCATCGTGCTTTGAAGCCATCACAACGGCCATACATTATCCACCACGCACCCGCCTGTTGAACGATAATTCATTTCCCGCCATTTTCGCGCCGATTCTGCCACCCTAGCACCGACTCTCGCGTTCCGGCGCCCTGGAGCCAAAGCGAGAGACAACTCCTCGCGCGTCGGCGTAGCTCCCTTCCTGTCCCAGCATGAGATGACCCTCGAGGTCCCCTAACGCACACAATGGAACGATCAAAGCCTCAAGCATTCTTGTCAAGCTACGCGCCACGATTGCGCGGCTACAACAACTCTCTCCTAACGCCCGTGCTACCGAGCGCGCCCTCTGGCCCTGTCTCGAGGACGACCAAGCGAGGGACGACCATCATCAACTACGCCGAAGATGGGTATGACGATCTGGATGACGATAGTGACGACACCCGGCGGCGGCCCACCGGTCTACGGAGCTTGCGCAAGGAGGACTCGGTTAGCAGACAAGATCTCGCCGACAAAGCTGGCAAGGATACCAAGGAACCCGTTGAAGTGCAGGGCATTTGGCGCGATTGGATGGCAAAGCACCGCCTCGCACGAAGTGACCAGCAGAATGCAGTTCAGGCTACGCTTCCACTCACCTTGATTCCGATCCGGATCGACCTGGATATTCCCGCCTTCATCCCCCCGCCCCCATTCCCGCAACCGAATCCTAATACGGTTGACATCTCCCTGCCCCAGTATCGGCAACAGGAGGCGACGGTACCCTATAAACTACGAGACATCTTCTGTTGGAATCTCCATGAAACGCTCATCTCGACCGACCAGTTCGCTCAGACGCTGGTGCAGGATCTTGACCTACCAAACCGACAAACCACCATCGCCGAGATCAGTAAGCAAATCCGGACACAGCTCGAAGAGTATTCGGGCGTTGCCCTTCACCCAATCTTCCACACCGAGCAGCCTGCTCCCGCTCCCCCGCAGCCGACGACAGGCGGATTGACCCCAAGACCAAGCTTCGCAATCAAGTCCCGGGACGAATCTCCTGCTTCTGCCGCTCGAGGCACGTCTCGACCGGACACGCCAGCGCAGACGGGTGGCGTGGCCACTCCGTCACAGTCCCAAGGACAACTACCTGACGTCACTGCTGAGGCGACTCCCATTCTTCCTGATTCTGATGACTACAACCCTGATGATACGTATCGATGTATTATCAACTTGAATCTCAACCTTGCATCAATGCTCTACACGGACAAATTTGAGTGGTCTTTGTTGCATCCGCCAGGCACCGCTGAGGCATTCGCCAAGGTGACATGTGCAGATCTGGGATTAACAGGAGAGTGGATTCCAGCAATGACGCATGCAATCTACGAGGCTGTCTTGCGACTAAAGAAGGAAGCGTGCGAGGCAGGCGGCCTCGTAGCTGGATGGGGTGGACTGCAACAAGAACTACCAAATGACGCTGCCCACGGTGTGGAGGCCGGCTGGAGATACGACCCTGATCACCTGGGAGACGACTGGGAGCCCAAGGTGGAATTCCTGAGCAAGGAGGAGATCGAGAAGCGAGAAGGAGACCGCGAACGTCAAATCCGTCGGTTACGCCGTGAGACGGCACGGTTCAGCTCGACGACAGGCATGCTGGGCGGCACACCATTTGGAGCGGCCATGGAAGTGGAAGAGGAGAGGATGGGAAGAGGGGAGCGTTCCAAGAAGAAGCGGCGCTTCCGAAGCTTGAGTCCTCTTGCGCGAGGAGGAACACCAGGCGGACGAGGGACACCAGATGTGGGTGGATATGGAGGTGGCAGCGCCCTGACGGACCAAGAGAGAGTGCAGTGGAGATGTTGGCATTGTAGGATATGGGGCTCCAGTGTCTGGGCTGTGCGAGACGGTCCTGCTGGTCCAAGGGTGAGTTCCTACTTTCATGTCTTCTCTTTTGCATTGCTAACACTTGCCAGACTCTATGCGCCAACTGTGGATATCTCTACGAGCGCGACCAAAGGCTTCCTCGCCAGAGCAAAAACCTCCACCTTCAGGACATTCGTGCAGTTTAGGAGCCACACGGATGGGCATTCGCAAAAGGGAACCGCATCCCCTGAGGCTTCAATTCGCGAGCCTTTACAGTCAGTGTGTAAGTGACGGACAATCCAGCCGGACACAGTTTCCTTCTCGTCTCGAACGACGACACGGACGACTTGGATTGCTCGGCAACAGAAAAGGCCCAGCGGAACCGCATATATCCATCCTACCAGTCACATTCCGGGAGTCTTGTTTTCGCGAGTAAAAGCTTGGGGGCGGTGGAATTTGGGAGGGATGTTTTACGGCGTCTCGGGAGGATTCGGATTCCTCAGTTGGGCGGGTTTTGATGTTGGTAATTGTGGGAACAGAGGAGAGGATAGGAGAGGGTGAGGTGATGAGAGGTGTAGAGTATTGCGAGTCAGTGCCCAATCCTTGTAGAATATATTAGTGTTGCGGGGGCGTTGGGAACGACGCCTCGTTGACGCTCTTGGACCATGATTCTCCTTTGCTAGTAGCCAAGCTTTGATCCTCGAAGGAGCAATAAGGGGAATCAAGTGGAGGGTGGCATTGTATGCATCAGCCTGATTCAGCGGTCGTTGAGCAGGGAATGCACGACAGTGGGTTGTCACGTGTGCCACTGAACCTCACCTCCCAGCCCAGGCTCTACCCAATCGCAACCCTCTCCATCATCCATCACCACTTTTGAAACAGCAATTTTGAAGAGGGCTATCCGGGATTTCAAGACCGAACCTGTGCATCGCACATGGGCATGGGCCCTGGCATATTGATCATCGAATCATCCCACATAGACAACGCCCGCTTTGGGACAATCCGGAAGACTTCCTTCCACGATCGAATTCGTCCACCACTCACCATCGGCACCCGAGCACCCCGCATGCTCCTTCGGCCATCACATCACAGTCGCATCTCGGACTCCTCCACGTGCGGGTATTACCTCCGACTGGAGTGCCGACGTTGGCGCCGCCATAGGGCGGTGCGAGCCGAGCCATGCTCCCGATGTGTGCAGAGCTGTGGACCTCCTTTGTTGGCGATGGGCCATGGCCAAGTGGTCAAGTAATTGTATCTGCCACCGACTTCTTCGGTTGACTAGAGCTTCTTTGCCTCTTATGAAAGGTGTTTTCATAGGGGAAACATGACGGTTCGAAGTCTGACCCATGTCAAAGGCCATAGCTTTCGGCAACGGTGCAGATCTTGACAAGAGTACCTGAAGGCTATCAACTCCAAACACGGACCGACGAGCCTTCAATATTCGAAGCATAAACATCCCCTCGCCCTAGTGCCGTGACCCGGCCGTCACATGCGGCCTTTCATTACTGAAGCGCCCCTGACCCGGCAAGCCACTTACAACGACCATCCAGCGGGACCCTACATCTCGCCCGAAGATGCCGATTCGAGAACATTACTTGGCCGTCCGTAACTGCTGGATCTGGATGGGGGAGCTCTCCAATCTTGTTGCGTTGTACGCCAAGGGTTCTGGCCTCCACAGCTCCGTAAGGCCTTGTGCCTGATCAGTGGCTGGAGTGTCGGTCTGGGATGGGTATCGGCACATGAACAACATACGATGATCTCAGTACTAAGAAATACGCTCATCAACATTGCTAGTACGGCCTGGCTGGGAGGGCGAAAGGGAATCGGCGGCGTCATTCCCGAAAATGCCGTGGACTGGTTTTGAGAGGACGTCATCGGTGTCACTCTCAACGACTCCATCGAAGGGGCGAGCTGAAAGGTTGATCCTGCAATATTGAAGGTTAGATATTGAGGCCTCAGGTTGGCTTTTACGACTTGCGAAGCTGAAGACATTCTGGTACAGCGACACGGATAGATGCTACTTTTTTGCTACAGTCCCGACGAGATCATGCACTCAGTACTTCACTTGAGCCGGTAGATTCTCATCCCAACCGACAAAGGCCCACGCCAGGGCAAACAGTGCTTGATGGGTTCTCGATCCCTGGGATACCCTCAAAATTTCCAGCCCAGGGCAAATTTCTCCGTCCTCTCATCCCATACCACGAGACTCTGTGGACCTCATGGCCCGCTCGTAGGCATCACAATGGAGTCGACCGGCGACTCGCCTCTTCTCCCGGGATCTCGGACAACGCCAACAACCCTCATCAGGTACAGTCTGATTATGACCCCCTCTGAATTAGTGGCAAACGGTTTTCTGGGTTAATATCCAGCCTTGGCCGTTCGACCCGTAAAGACTAACGTTCTTGGCCAAGTGATACATGCGGCTAAATGGCTTGCTTGAAAGGCAAACGTTTGAATAAGATTGCGGGGTGAAGCTCCCCCGTCCAGTTGCCTTTCCGGGGGAGCAGGTCCGATCACCTTGTGATGCGCCCTCGGATTCTAGCCCTCACTTCACTAGCTTATGGCAGAGGCTGGATGGAAGCGACGGCCCGAGAACGGACGATCATGACATACGCGCTTGAGCCTCTGGAGAACGTCAACTCCCGGCCTAACCTGGGTATGCACACATAGCCTTGCCGGGTCCAAGGTCGCGAGTCCCTCCAATAAGGAGGTAGCTTGAGTGCAACCTCCTCGGAGGCTGTAAATTGGCCTCCATCAGGAACGACGGACCGATCCGTTCATCGTCCATTCTATCACCTGGAAGATCATCCCATCTCTACTGGACTGGGCCCTGTGGAGATTGTGAACATCACCCAGGGCCAGGACATGAGCTTGAAGCCCTCGAGAGTATCCACCGTCCCTACTTTACATGGCACAATGTCTTACTCAATGCGTGCCTGGCATTTGCCCACATCTTGCCCGAGCTCATCAAATGAAGAGTTCTGGGTGGGCGAGTGGAGATGACCATATGGTCGAAGGGGCAAGCGGCCCGGAACCCGATCTTGGTCTTAGGAAGTGAAGCTGCGGTTGCTTCATTCGGGGTACGGTTGGTTATGTCACGATCAGATACTCAATCTGTCCTCCGTGGCGCAAAGGCAGACGGCAATAGTCTCGACAGCCATGTATCACCACGATCTGATGGACATCCCGACTATATAATGTGGTCGACATCCCGTCCCTGTCGACTCTCACCAGCATCATCCACATTCTCTTTACTCAGTCAAAGGATCTAACTTCAGTCACCATGTATCGTGTCCTCGCCACTGCCTCAGCCTTGCTGGCAGTAGCCCGCGCCCAGCAGGTCTGCACCTTGAACAGCGAAAACAAGCCCTCCTTGTCGTGGTCCAAGTGCACCTCGAGCGGTTGCAGCAACGTCCAAGGCTCTGTCGTCGTCGATGCCAACTGGCGATGGACTCATAGCACCTCGGGAAGCAACAACTGCTATACCGGCAACGAATGGGACAAGTCCATCTGCACCGATGGCAAGACGTGCGCCGAGAAGTGCTGTCTCGATGGTGCCGACTACTCGGGCACATATGGTGTTACGTCTAGCGGCAACCAGCTCAACCTGAAGTTCGTCACCGAGGGACCATATAGCACCAATATCGGTAGCCGTCTTTATCTTATGGAGGATGAGAACACCTACCAGATGTTCACCCTTCTGGGCAACGAATTTACCTTCGACGTTGATGTTTCCGGCATCAGCTGCGGCCTGAATGGTGCCCTCTACTTCGTCTCTATGGATGAGGATGGCGGTAAGGGCCGCTACAGCGGAAACAAGGCTGGAGCCAAGTACGGTACTGGCTACTGCGACAGCCAGTGTCCTCGCGATGTCAAGTTCATCAATGGAGTTGTAAGTGATTTTGGACCCTAAGGCTTCTAAGGGTAGAGACTAATAACTGCTGAAGGCCAACTCTGAGGACTGGAAGCCCTCATCCAACGACGCCAACGCTGGCGTCGGTAAACTTGGCACCTGCTGCCCTGAGATGGATATCTGGGAGGCCAACGACATCTCCACGGCCTACACGCCTCATCCTTGCCGCAGCCTCACCCAGCAGTCGTGTGAGGGTGATGCCTGTGGTGGCACCTATTCCTCCACTCGTTATGCTGGAACCTGCGATCCCGACGGCTGCGACTTTAACCCCTACCGCCAGGGCAACAAGTCGTTCTACGGTCGCGGATCTGGCTTTACCGTCGACACATCCAAGAAGATGACCGTCGTCACCCAGTTCCCCAAGGGCAGCGACGGCCGTCTTTCCGAAATTAAGCGCTTCTACGTCCAGAATGGCAAGGTCATCCCCAACTCCGAGTCCAAGATTTCTGGCAACACTGGCAACTCTCTCACCCCCTCGTTCTGCTCGACTCAAAAGAGCGTCTTCGGTGACACCGATGACTTCTCCAAGAAGGGTGGCTGGAGCGGCATGAGCGACGCTCTCGCCGCGCCCATGGTTCTCGTCCTGAGTCTCTGGGACGACGTAAGTTGATCATACTATAGGGTCTCTAACTATATACTGACTTGGCGCTATAGCACTACGCCAACATGCTCTGGCTCGACTCTACCTACCCTAAGGGCTCCTCCGGCCCCGGCGCCGAGCGAGGCTCATGCCCCGAGACCTCTGGTGACCCTGGTGATGTCGAGAAGAACGCTCCCAACTCGAGCGTCAGCTTCTCCAACATCAAGTTCGGTCCTATTGGCAGCACCTTTGACAGCAACGGCGCTTAAACGACTTGCTTGTGAGCACGGATGCATTCACTCGAGGGAAGAGGAGATTGCCGTGAAAAGAATGAAATCGTTGAGTGTGGTAGACTGAAGAAGAGGAGAAAGGAGTGATTGAGGAGCGGTAGTAAACGATGCCGACTGAGTGGTTTCTTTCTATGAGTTGTTGTCCTTCTCTTCTTGCACATCAAATTTGCTTCTTGTGAATACTTTATTTAGCAAATACCACCGACTGTCGTTATCTGCGTGTCGCTTACTCTGTCTCCTGAATGCCGTCTCTTGAATTTGTTCCCTCGCAGGGCAGGTCATCATCACCCTTTACCACAAGGATAAGACAAAAAAAAAGACCAAGAGCCAGTTTCTGAAAGACCGGGTGTGACCAGTTTGGGGGGAGAGGCGTCAAATTACCAGGCCCTGGACCCTACTAGAATTTGTGCATACTTGTCAAATGTACCTGAGATGCAAGAAAAGAGCTTGGTTCTTCTGAATCTCATCGGAGGGAAGAAGGGTATTTATGCCTAAGATTCTTAAGGCACAAGCCTCTCCTGGAGAGGTCACACAAGCTTGCTCAAAGGCAAGATACATCCAAGGCAACGTAAAAAATAGCAAATAGCAAAAGTATAAAGGCACAAGGGTCCCTTTTGACGAACGTCAAGGCAGACTTGGTAAATTCGGCCATCTTTCAACCCTAGGTTCAGACTATGTCGAGATACTCTCTTTAGCTGCGACGTAAGGGCGTGTGTGGGTGCTTCAGGAGGTGACTCGTAGAATGACATTGCAGTTGGTTTTATCGGCCACGATCCCAATAATCCATGAATGCCGTGTCAATTTCCATATAATTCATTACATCTTGGTATCTACGTTAAATAACAGCATCTAGAAACATCTGCTTGCCTCATCACTCATGAAACATCAGCCAGAGACTCTCTTCCAACCCTCAAAAGTCGTCTCCTGAGACCTAGTCAAACCCTCATGGTGATATCTAAACTTCTTCGCGCTTCCTCTCGGCCTGCTGAATCTCAGACCCATCCTTCAGCTCTACCGCAGGAGTCACCTCAGCACCCAGCATCTGGGCGCCCTTCTCGGTGTGATCGGCGCCACCAAAGATGGCGTCCATGTTCTCGAGCGCAATGCCCTTTGTCTCAGGGATGAAGAAGTAAACAAATGCGGCGAGGAGGATGTTGACGCCCATGAAGAAGAAGAGGCAGCGCAGGCCGACCTTGGCGAGGAAGGTCGGGAAGAACTGTTGGAAGATGGTGTTGGCGACGTTCTGGCACTGAGAGGCCATGCCGACGGCCTGCGAACGGACGTTGGCTGAGAAGACCTCGCTGGTCCACATCCAGACGCCGGCGCCCCAGGAAGGCTTGTAGAAGAAGCTGCAGAGACCATGTTAGTGACTGTTGGGGAGAGAGAGGGGGGTTGGGGCTTACATGAAGAGGTAGAGCATTACGACAATACCAATGGCAACAGGCTCCGACTTGGTACCGTTCTTGGTAGGAGTTGCAAGACCAATTACAGGTACGATGAGCATACACACCGCCATACCGGCGGCACCGACAATGAAGAGCCAGCGACGACCGAAGCGATCGGCAGTCCAAACAGCGTTGAGAGTAAAGAGAATGCCCATGGTAGCCCAAAGAGCGTTGATGAGGTTGCTGTTGATGATATGTTAGTCCATTTCCCAGGATACTTGAAAAAAGAGTTCAGGGGGTAAACCCACATCTTCTGGTCCGAGGTCCAGACCTCCTTGTAGATAGAAGTAGAGTAGGTGTTGAGGGTACCCTGGCCGGTGAGTTGCTGGCCGACATTGAGAACAACCGCAAGCCAGAGACGCTTCCTGATAGACGGGTCCTTGAACAGAGCCGAGTATCCTGGGCTAATGGCCTCCTTCTCATACTCAATAGCTGCCGAGATAGCCAAGAGTTCCTCCTCGACCTCGGCCTGGGCGTCTCGAATTCTATAGAGGGCAGAACGAGCATCATCCACTCTGCCTTTCTTGATAAGCCAGCGGGGCGATTCTGGCTGGAAGGGTAGGAGGATGATGACGAGGATAGGGATCATGATCTGGAAGATGACCACCATACGCCAATCCCACTCGCCGAGCGTTTCTCGATGCAGGCCGCAAGCATAGTTGATCCAGTATGCGATGAAGGCTCCGACAGAGTAGAAGAGCTGCCAAAACGTCATGACCTGGCCTCGAATGGCTGCTGGTGAGACCTCGCCGATGTAGACGGGACCGGCAGCTAAGGGAGAGTCAGTCCATGGATACAACAACCTTGACCCCACCTCAAACTTGGAGAACGAAACATACTGAGAGCTGTGCCTTGGCCAATACCAATCAGAACTCGACCGAGGATGAAAACACCAAGCTTCCCCTTGGGGGAAAAGGCTTGGATGAAGGCGGCAATGATGGTAACGAAACAGCCAACACCCATTCCAACTCGGCGTCCGAAATAGTCGGCCTGCATGCGGAGATCAGCACACAATTCATCTCCATGTTGCATTTTCCCCATGGCGTGAGGGGAAGTTGGAGGCGAAACGCCGCAGACAAGGATGCAACGACGAAGGGGGTCAAACATACCAGGGGACCACCAATGAAGAAGCCACTGACGATAGCTCCGATTGTGTAGCATGTATTGATCAATCCAACTGTGTAGCTGTCCTTTTTCTAGAGCGGGAGAGTTGTCGTTAGCGAATATGCGGTCAAGCACACAGGACCAGAGGAGAGTCAGGGACTCGGCACTTGAGGATTGTAACTTACAAGATCAAGATTAAACCAGTTGAGCCAATGTTCTGAGGCTTGAAGAGCCTGTTGAATGATGCCAGTCAGCAATGAGATGCGTTGAGGTGAAAAGAGAAGTCATGTCGAAAGTCATACGTTAAAGACACTCGAGTCAAAGCCATAGAGCGTCATACACGATGCCGCCACCATGGCGATGAACCAGTTGTAGGTTCGCGTTTTGCTCATCATCTTGGCGGTGTTAGGCCTTGATGACGATCGTAGATATGGGCCAGTGGTGTTGTCTCCTCCTTATTGTAAACGAGGTGGCAGACTTGGAACCCTCGATCTCGAGTCGAGAGACAGTAGTAACAAAGGCCCCGAGCTAAGAAAGAAATGAAGGGGGCAAGAGTGAGGAAAGGTGAGCACAGAGAAACAAAAGAGTTCAAAAGAAACCAAGGGATGCTTCCCTGGCCATCTTTTTATCTCTGCCCGGGAGAGATCAATGTCTGCCCCGGACCCCAGACCCCAGGTTGTGATTTGCGTTCTCCACCAGCCGAGCAGGAGACTAGGAAGACAGCATCCGCAGCCGCACTGACACGATTCAAGGCAGTACTTGACCATGACGCTTGTCGAGTATGCAACGCCATGTATATGCCCCTACTGTTGTAGTCGGTTAAGGTCCCAGTTCTCGGCCCGTCTAGGTCTGGCACTGGGTCATGTTTGCTGTGCAAGGGATTCCAGCCTAAGTTGTCATTCGTCGTCGTCGTTGGATCCATCCTTTCATCAGAGCTCAAGCCTCAGCTTAAACCAACCCCCGCAACCAAACCTTACCCCCAACGCTGTCCATCTCTCTCATCCCCCACGAACTCGAGATGTTTCCCTTTCTCTCGAGTGTTTCCAGGTCAACATGATACGTCCCTTTCATCTGCTGTGCCGTGCCGAGTTCCGTCTGCCCTGTCAACTACCCCTGTCGTCTCCTCCACCCGCTCGGGTCTTCTCTCAGTTTTGGGTCTCGTCTTGACCTCTTGCCCCCGATCTTTTGTGTTGCTCTCGCCTCCAAGTGCTGGGGGTTTGCTGCTTTGGAGCCAGGGTGGGGAATGGGGGGATTGATTATCGCCATATCGTGTGGCCAGATGGCCTGGTCTGTTGCAACTGTTCAAGCGTCTATTGGTGGAACATTTCACGGATCGAATTTCTCCGTCTCATTAGACTCAACGTTGCGAACAAGTCCCGCTTTGGCTTTGCTCCACGATTTCACTTCTCTAGCCCCGTGCGGAGTAGCTTGCTTGTCTTTGGATCTTCCCCGCATGAGGACTGAGATGATGGAGATGATATCGTGGAGAAGCAAGGCCTTGGTCTTTGGAAGTGAAGACCTACTGAGAAGAGGTGAGAATTCAGCCTGTTGTGGATAAATCGCGGCCAGAAACGATGGAATCAAGCCCACTTACCGCTTACCACTCAAGCCCTGTTCAACTCCTGAGCATGGTTCTTAATCTATCAGTCACAATGTCCTGTTCTTCACCGTGAGTAGAATGTCAAGTGATTCGAATCATCAACTCACCGAGCACCCTAACCTTACCCCAATCACCAAGTTGTGGCCTTGGATTTGGTCTTGGCCCCCTCTCCGCCTTCTCCTGTCAACTGATGTGCACCTCGGCCACTCGGTGTGCACGCCAGCAACACACCACACACCGAGATGATCCTGGAAGCCAAGGTCGATCCATCTCGGGCATCAAGCGCCGCTAACCACATATCCAGACCTGTCCCTCGGCTAAGCAGTGGTAATGGCCGATATATCCATCATCCGACGCCTACCTTGCAGGCTGCAAGCGCAGGGGATCTTGTGTGGCTCCTGGCATTGCTAAGAGGGCCGCTTCTGTGCTCGGTTCCGCACCGAGGTGAGTACATCGGCCAAAGCACGAGGGTGCTAGGGCACGCGCCTGTCCGTTTCCATATCGATCTGGTTGGCCTTCGACGGCGCGGTTCATACATCAAAGCTCGTTGGTGGACCTGTGGGTATCCCTAAGCCGTCACGTTGCGCGGCTGAGTTCTTCCCATACAGACGCCGTTCGCCGCAGGCAGGGTTATATCAAATATTGCCATGGCCTTGCCGCACCCATATCTCTTCCTCTTTTATGTTAGCGATTGAGTCTCGGGGTTTCTGCTCGCCATAAGTGTTTCCGTACCGGCGACAATGATCGCAACGGCGGAGTTCAAATCATTCGGGCCAGGTTCCAGCACATGACTCGTAGAACTTGCTGCAATTCGTGGATTCGTTTTTTATGTTGTGCTCCCTGAGGCGGCCCTGATGAAGATCCCTTGACCTAGACCTTCTTCTCTGCCCCTAGTCGAGTGGTCTGTCCCGATGGAGCCTAGGGAGGAGAAATTGGGCAGGAGCATGAAGAATGCTTTGGCGATGACGAATTCGGCGACATGTCCGTGATGGACTTTCGTCAAGGACAGAAGGCCAAAAGCGTGGCCGTGATACTTTGTCTAAACCTCTTCACGTTGATATTGCCGATTGGGACTGGTTCTTCGGAGTAAGTGATGGTATCCTTTGGCGGTTTTTGGGCACATGTATCTCTACTATGAGTCGGGGGACCTATAGCAAGCTTGTCCTCGTTGCGTCCGTTCAGGTTTGGCCCAACCCCTGGTTGACGCATCCTAACAGACGGCAGAGTCGACAGTCGCTCTGATTCAGGGGCGCTTCAGGAATGGTTCTTGAGCTATTGCTCGAGATGATTGATGATTAGGGTAAATGATAGGCATCGACGCTCTAGCTTTTTTTTTGGCCAAGTACCTTCCTCTGCGTGTGTCTTCTGGTAGGAAGGCACTGCCGCCAGTCTTTTTTCTGAGGGGCCATTGAGCTCAGTTCCTTCCATATCCAGGTCAACACATTGAAATGCCTTAGTTTCCAGTGGTTTATTCCACACTTTCTTCTTACTGGCCCCTGACTTGTTAATCGGATCATTTCTTAATCATAACTGGCGATATCTGCAAAGATATTAAAATATCCTACACGGGCTTGTCATCATCCAATGTCCAAGTGTCTGGCACACCCTAAACAATGAAACCGGAAGCAAGGTATCGATATCTCCCCATTGCCCTTCACCGGACCCGACCGTTGGAAACTCCCCTCTCCACCTCCTCTTAACTCAAGAGTGTCATTGAGGAGGGTAGCCTCCCCGCATCATCTGCCCAACATCAACGCCCACCCATCGCACCTCCTTGGGTTGCTGTGAGTTTTGCATTTGTTGAGCGGCTTGGTGTGGGGATTGGGTACCTCCACTCTGATACTGCATTTGTTGCTGCTCTCGTGCGGCGTCGCGCATCTGCTTTCGCCTCCTGAGCCGCTCCATCACCTCCTGCGAGCCTATTTCAAAGCTCTCTCTCCACGACGCCGCATCCGCCCACCGCTCTCCGTACGTACTCAACGTCTGTGGGACCTTTTCCAAACATCGTAGGCTACGGTCGAGGTTGTCTCCGTTGAGCCCTTGTGGTTGCAATCGCCTTGGAAGAGGGGGAGCAGGCGCCGCGCCGGGGCGTGGGATAGGGATCGGAACTGGCACCCCTGAGAGGAGCATGTCCTCGGAATCCCGCAACACTGCTAAGAATTGATTTGCCATGAAATAGATCCTCAGCACGTCGTGGTATGTGTAGAAACCGACATTCTGTGCGCTATGCGCGATCTCGTGTATGCTATCAAGATACGCCATCGAGTGTTCAAAAATTAAGATACGGTTGTAATCAGTAATATGGGGTGCCCTGGCTGAAGGTGCGAGGCAGTAAACATAACTATATCTCAACTCTTGTTCGAATAGTTGTCGGATTTCGGGGACAAGCGTATTGGGGAGAGACTCTTGCCACTCTCGCATATCAAGGCACATATTCCAGATATACGAGATTGGGTCCTGAAGGGGAATGTTCCCAGATTGATACAGCTCTTGGTACCAGTGAGACTGCGCCCGTCTAAGCTGGAAGAGCAGCAACGCTGGGTCAGCCGACTGGGGTCCTGAGATAGGTCCCGCAACTGAGGCCTTTCGCCCGGCCCCAGCAGCCTGAGGGAACGCGACGTTAACGGTTTCATCAGTGAACGAAAATGTCCGGGCATGAACCATACTGATAGCACTGAAAGAGGCCGATTAGTACGTGAACTTGCAACACCATGTATATGGAAACAACATACCGGTCAAGAGCATATACGCAATAGAAAATCTTACGTCGCATATCCAAAGCGGACTTATCTGAGGCAGAGGAACGGGGCGGGTCTTGATGAAAGCCGAGATCGACGATTGCGCGTGCCGTGAAACCTATGAGGTGCCAACTGTCGAAGTGCGCGGGGTCCAGCATGGCATACTGTGTCAGGAGAAGTAGGGACTGGATCTGCGTCACATATCCCGGCGTGAGGGCGCCATCGGCATAATTCATGGCTCTAGCAGCGTATTCGACGCCGTTGCAGTAGGCCTCATCTTGGTAGCGTTTGCTCTGGGCCGAAGAACCAATCGCGAGGACCATGTACACCATCCAACGGTCAGAGTCCTTAATCACCCTGTCATCTTCCAGGTAGAGATCATTGATAGCCGTCAGGAGGGCAGTTTCGGAAAAGCAAGGGAATAAGGAATAGACGTTGCTCATGTAATACCGGACAATGGCGTTGGCATTCTGTCTCGGGGGTAGGCGAGCTTCCGGCGACTCTGGAAGTACAGCATTCATAGTGGCTGTCAGGACCAGCCTCGCAAATGTCATGTTTGTTGATGTAGGCTCAAAGTCTCGTGTTGTGGCATTGACAGAGCTGTCAGGATAGGTTAAATTGCAGTTAGAATGAGGACACGACGAGTACTCACAGAAACCCAAAGTCAGACACCAGAGAGTTGACATCAGAATTCTCCCGCTTCCGTGTTTCGCTGCGGTGTATAGCAGCGCGAATGGCTGCAAGTGAGTCTCTCCTATCCATTTGCTGCACATTAAGAGTTGTTGCGTCTGGATCATGGAGGGCCACAGATGCCTTGCGAGACTTCGCAAATTGAAGTCTCTTCTCGAGCTTCTCTATCCGTAATTCCAGTGCCGCTACATAACTGGAAGCTTGAGTTAATAACCTGATACAAGATCATGTAATTTTGCCTGTCAGCCTACCTTCTTTCCTTGCCCCTCGCAAACTGGTCATTGGCGGCTGAACATTCGTTTGCACGACCAGCCTTCTCACAGGCGGTGCAGGCCGGTAACTTGCCATCGCACTAGACAAACATTAGTCTCAGGTATAGATGGGTTCAATGACATGTTTCTCACCTTGACTTTAGCAGCGCGGCCTTGACGTTGTGATGGATCAGCATCCAACAGATACACACAAAGAGAAAAGTATCCAGCAACTCACATCGGGAACAAGCCGAGACGGGGCGTGAAACCCTCAAGAGAGGATTGCGAGAGAAGCTGGAGCGGGGCATTGTGTGACTGAGCCAGAAGGGCCGGTCTCAGTTGCTGTCTACCGTACTGGGAGCAACGCGACAACCGGCTCGTGAGAGAGCGACAACCTCGATGGATGGATGGAGCTCGAGAAGAGGCGATAGCAGATGTGATGGGGTAGGCCTTGAGATGACGGTTGGAATGTCGTCGAATTTCTCCACTCGGATGCGGGACAGTTGAGGTGAGGCCACGAGGTCCAGGTCCAGGTCCAGGCAGGCTTCTAGAAAAAAAAATAATAAAAGGCCGGGCCCAGCCAGGTCGGTCTTAAGGCCTGTGCTTGTCTCTGCAGAGAAATTGCGCTCAAGGGGGCGTGAGAGACAGACGGGGAGAATGCAGTCGTGGGCGGGCAGTTAAACCCACTGGGCCGTGGCGTTGTTGGCTGGTCCAGCGCCAGACTCGACGGTTGCGGGACGATTGCTGGACAATGGAATGGGCGTCGAGGACTTGGCGAGTCGAGAATGGGTCTGGCGTCGACTTCGATTCTGATCTCGGATCAAGTGGAAAGATGTGGATAACACGCTGGAGGGTGCAAGACAGAGCGCAACGTTGGTGCGCCGCAAGAAGGCTACTTATGTATGTATGGATGTATGTATGAAGATGGGAGGAAGCCAGAGAGTTTCAACCTTTCGTCGGGTCTCATCCACATCGGTCGCACAATCCAGTTGTCTGTCGCGCGGGGTGGGGCAGACGACGGCGGCCAGCCCAAGGCAGGAACACAATGGAGCCTTGGTTTTCAATGGTGTAGGTAGGTGCACAGGAGAAAAATAATTACAAGGCCAGCTAAGAGTCTTATCTCTGCTCATACCTTTGGGTAAACCAGACATCAACAAAAGAGAAATTGTCTTTGTACCATATATGCATTTTAAACCAGCCAAGTGCCATGCAACGCAATAACCTTGATCAATATAACCCTTCCCAAGTTAGGTGCTTCGCTGCATCGCCGGAAGAGTATTGGCAAGCCAAATGAGTGCAACAACGCGGGGCATCTGAGCTTGGACTCGGTCCTTACGGACTAGAGTAGGCTTTGGAGATGAGGCTGATAACGATAGAGGCTCTAAGAGATGGAACTGAGAGTTACTCAGGAGTTGGTCAAGTAGAGCCGGAGAGAGGGAGGAAATGGCCTTTTATCACATATCTACAGTACAAGATACCTCAAAGATCAATAACTACTAAATCTTATTACAGAGTTGATCATTTCATGCCCCGGCCACCATACAGTAGGACCGAGAAAGCTATATCAAGCGGCGTCAAGATACATCGACTACCGGTTATATGTACATGTGCGAGGTGCATCGCAGTCGGTCCGGATCGTGGTCTCGGAGGGCGTAAGTCAAAATACATTATGGCCGAGAAGCTAATTTTGTAGCTGTAAGGCAACATAGTCTCAATTCCTCTCGTCAACATCCCGAAGACCAAGTTGAGCCGAGCATACAGACGGTAAGGACGCCAGGGGATGACATGGTCCCTGAATGCAGTCCTTTTAACTATTTCATTAAATAGAGCAGATGACGGCTCATGATTACTGAACAAGGTGCATGCATGATAGGGCATTTGGGTTGTAAGATAGGCTTCGTATTGAGGATATCCTATCTTTGCCCAGTGCTTGCTCCCAGCCACGAAATACCTCCATAGTAGCATAATTCTTTCCAGCTACCGGGCTTTTGTGTATCCAAAGTGCGGCACAAAGTGGCGTGACGTGATGTTTTGCTCAAGTCTGGGTGGACTTACGCATCCAAGGGAGATGCATGAATCCATGACAGGGAATCGTGGATGGATCCGATCTGTGGTGATGATGTGTTTCATCACATCTTAGTTCCCAACAGCGTCTCATGAATGAGCCGCATCCTGGCGAGCTTCGCGGTGCACCAGGCTACACAGCCGCTCCCTGACATTGCCCTCGCTCACATGGTAACCTGGCGTTAAAAGTCATTGTCTTCCGGAATCATGGTCGAGTGTCTTGACGGCCCGACCGGGCTTTTGCATCTGTCATCCAGAGATCTGCGCTAGACCCTCAGGCTAGTCCGCTCAGGGTAAAACCCAGCCCCCTTCTCCAGCTCACAGGTTAGACGAGACGAGCAGTAGGGGTACTCGGCCCACGCCCACGCGTCCAGTGGGCTCCAGTTCAGCTGTCTTGTCTGAAACCATGAAACACTTGGGTTACTATATAGTAAAGTCCGGGGCTGGATTAGAAACAAAGCGGATGCAAGAGTGAGAGAAAAAAATCTTCATATGCATCCCCATCCCTGCTTAGAGTACCCACGCCTCAAGATGTGGTGTTCCGCATTCGATATCAACAACCATCGAACTCATCATTCCAGACCGTCTCGCATCAGGGTCGCAAGAACCACCACCGAGTTCCATCATCTCTCTAGCTCTTTCCCTTTTCATCCAATTCCCCGCTAAGCTGTCAAGATATGTTACCCTAGACACTCGCCTCACTGTGGAGGAGTGTTAGCGAACCTGCCATCCAACCAACCAGCTGCTAAAGACAAGCGGCGGACGACCTCGACTGGCGTTCCCTGTTGCCTTGCCCCTCCTTCCTCGCCCGCCGGAACCTTACCTTACCTTGCCTCACCTCACCTGCTCTTGCTTTCCTGTACATTCGTACTTTCATCGTCTTTGTATGTGTTTTGTGCTTCTCGCAACATAATCTCCTCACGGCACGACTCGGCTATGCCGCCGTCAAAACACCGAAGCTTACTTCTGAGCCGCCGATAGAACAACTATTTCTATTTGGAGCTACCTTTACCCGTCCCTCGTCTCGGTTCCTCCCACGTTCCTGGCCCACCTCTGTGCCTTGCCAACGTCCTCCGTGTGCGGCGACCTTACCTCTCTGCGCGCGGGCTCTCGCGACATAGAGAGCACGAGCATCTGCATCTCGAATGCTCGTGCAAGACAAAGGGCCGCCGGTATCGTATGCTGCGATCCCTCCGACCCGCCCAATGGACGCAGCAGACATCTTTCGGCAGGGCTTTGGCCATGTCGCTCCCCGCCAAAACCCCATCTTCATGGCACATCCTCAACAGCCGATGCCGCCGCTCCAACAGCATCAGCATCAGCAGCAGCAGCCGCCATCGCAGTTTAGGAAGCCCATGCAGCAGAATGACGACACCTCGGACGGCGACGGCTCGGGCCATCGCATTGCCCACACCTTAACGGCTTGCTGCCGTTGCCGACAGGTACCTTCACCATTCCCCAACTTGTCGCAAGCCAACCTTCATTGTTTCTATGCTGACATGTCCGGTTTCTCGCCAGAGGAAAACTCGATGCGATCCTACTCTGCCTCGCTGCTTGCCGTGCGAAAGATCTGGATCGACCTGTGAATATCTCGATGCAGCCAAAGGGCGCAAAATCAACCGCTACTATGTCATCAATCTGCAAGATAAGGTTAGGCAACTCGAGGCCGAGCTTAGTCAATATACCGACGATGAGAACGAGTACCCCAAAAACACCGAGGACATGGTGCGCCCGGGTGGAATGGTCCGCCTCAATGGCGGCGATGAAACTCCCCGATATCTAGGTCCCAGCAGCGGCATCGCCATGACGCGCCTCCTCATGGAGCAGGCCAAGCGCTTTACCGATTCCAAGCGTATTTCGGAACTCATCCCAAGCGTTCGTGCCAGACAGGCTCGCATGCAGTCCATTCAGATGACTGGCCCGGCCACCAACAGGAGAAAAAGCTACCCCATGATGAGCGAACATCCCGCTGAAAGTCTGCCTACGAGAGCTGTAGCGGACAAGCTGTTGGAAATTTTCAACCAAAAAGGTAAATTGCCGGTGCTAAACCCTTGCTGCTAATATGCGCAACGGACACTGATCTTTGGTAGCTCAACTGTTCTGGCCTGTACTACACGAAAAGGATCTACTCCGCGACCTCGATGCGGTCTACAATGACGACACCGATCCCTACCGACTTTTCATTGTTCGAATGGTTGTCGCTATTAGCCTGCAGAAGTTGGATACTCAATATGCTGGTTTGGCCGACAGTTACTACTTGGCGGCAATGCAGTACTTTGAGGATGTTGTTCGACCCAAAGACCTTAGGACGCTGCAATGCCTTGTATTGCTCGGGCAGTATTCGCTCCTTACTCCCACAAGAACGCCGGTTTACTATGTGATTGGTCTCGCAACCAGGATATGCCAGCAGGAGGGCCTGGCAAACGAGAAGACCATCTCTACCGGCTACAACTTGGACGCCAAGACGATTGATATGCGCCGGCGCATGATATGGACAGTCGCTGCGATGGAGTACGGCCTGGCGCATAGCATGGGCAGACCCAACAGTTTCGCAATCGGTGACGACCGCCTGAACGTGGATTTTTTTGCGACTGTCGATGACGAAAACATCACCGAGCAAGGCATCAAACCCGGTCCGCTCAGTGAGCGCAAGCTTGTGGCTATCCATTTCTACAAGATGAGAATGTGCCAAGCGGAAATTCGACGGACCCTGTACGAGAAGAAAAAGCCAGAGCCAAAGGACGACTCACACCCCTGGTATGCGAGGGTTGAGAAAATGAACCAGGATTGGCTAGACGCATCACCGGCGAGCCCTGCCTGGTGCAAACCTTGGTACGTATGTCTGTACGATACTTTAAACTCACGATTAACCTGCTCGATAGGTTTACTGGCCGATACCATCAGATGAGGATCTTCATGTATAGACCGTCGCCGCAAGTGCCCAAGCCGTCGCCTCGCGCTGCCAAGATCTGCTACGACAGCTCCGCCTATATGATCAACCTGAATGCCAAGCAAATGGAGAACAGCGAGGATATCACTTGGGTATTCCTCCTGACTGTCAACATGTCTCTCAACACGCTCCTATGGACCGTCTCGTATCCAGAGGTTCGACAGGCGCATCCTCGCGAAGACGTCGAAGAGCTCGTCAAAATCTCGATGGACGTCTTGGATCGGTGCGCCGAACGATGGCCTGGGACTGCATCTGCTTCGCAACTGTACGCCATCTTCTCCAAAGCCTGCCTGCAGAGCTACGATACGCGTCCCACGACAGGACAGCCGGGTGGTTTCTTCACAACACCTCCATCATTCGCTGATCCCAACTCGCCTCCTGAAGTCTTTTCCCAAAACAACGCCCAACAAGCCCCCTTTATTAATCCACCCCAATTCAGCTATGTCTTTGATTCCCCACCAGAGGCTATGAATAGCTATGCTTTCGATCCCAACTTCCCTCCGCCTCAGCCGACTTTCCGATCCAACTCCATCTTCTTCAACCCTGCGAGCAATGAGCAGACGGGCCGGAGATTCTCATACTTTCCACCAGACTTTATGCAACCTGGTGAAGCGGCTCCGGACGACCCAACACCGCCAGCTACTACCACTCCTGAACAGCACATGACATCGCCTCCGGAGCATATGTCCGATCAGCTACCAACGCCTCCTGATTCTGTTCCTACCGGGAACATGACGACACCAGCGCCTAGTTCGACATTGTCACCTGGGAGTACCATGACGGCACAGCCTACTCCTATCATGCAGCATGCGTCTCCGGTGGGAGTCCCGCTGGTGCCTGCACAGGTTAGCATGTCACCCCAGGTCAAGATTGAACCTCCTTCGCGCGGGCCTACCTTTACTGTGCCACCAGCGACCCAGGCTGCCCCTGTACAGAGGCCTCTGCCTACACCTAGCGGTATTGGCGACTGGTTTTCGCCTCCTGCCCCTTTTATTTCCCCATATGCCTTTGGCAACATGAGCAACAGCTTTTTCAACGACTCCATGGCCAACCCCAACAATTATGGCGACATGTCAGGTGCAGGTCTTGGACTGCAGAACCTTGGCGCAGGGAACGCCGCTCCTCCCCAGTTCGACTACGGCTTTGCCCGGCAAGGCAGTCTCACGCAGTCGCAACAGCTTGAGCTGATGAACATGCTTGAGACGGAGGGCTTGGGTGACATAGATGCGTTCCTTGACGGGGGTACAATGCAGAATAACAGCAAGTGGTATTAGGGAGGCGATGTGTGTGAAGCTGTGTATGAGTGAGGCTACGACTGATGAAGATGAGAAAAATCACGAAGCGGACCGGTATCATGATGAGCCCTTGCACGTAGCATGGGAGGCGTTTTCTGGGGTATATATAGCATATAGAAGCCTATTATAGTTCCTCAACGATAGACCTGCTTTTGTTCCTGTTCCAAGTGTATTCCGTACCCTACAGTTTCCCCTGTCGTGATGTGACGTGACCTATCTATCGTTGAGGTTTCGTGAGATGAAAGCAAGTCAGATATCGTGAAATTCGCTCTTTGTCATTCAACAGATGCCAACATGAGCTGCTTGGAAAGTCAAGCCGCTCTCAGAAATCGGCCAAGCCTGGGGTCTGGTTCAGAAAATCATGGTCGTTACGACTCTGCTGCATCTGCAGCGTCCTCGAGGCTCAGCTTCTCCACCGAGTCGCCCAGCCCTTCTGCCTTGCTGGGCTTCTTGGTGCGCTTCTTGCGCCGCGTGGTCCCTGTGACGACGGGGGCTTCCCGCACCCATTGCGCAATGGCAGCAGCCCGCTCGGTGAGGATGGGGTACTCCTTGCCGTCGTCGACGGACCATCTTCGGAGGGCTGGGTGAGTGGGCTGGGCACCGTTGGAGGCCGAGCCGTTGGCGGAGGTGGCCGCGTGGTCCTGCTCGGCGCGCTTCTCCCGAGCCTGGATGGCGGCCCGAAAGGTGGCTTCATCGTAGACGCGCTCGTCGTCGAGGGCTTCTAGAATGGCCTGCTCGCGCAGACGTTGCTGGCGCTGCTCATCGGTGATTCCGTTGGCGGGGCCGCCATTGATCATGGATGAGGCTGCGGCGGCGGCTGTACTCGGGCTGGGAGCGTAATTTACCTTGGCCTTGAGCTCAGGTGGTACGTTATCGTAGTAAAAGGGTAGGGGAGCTGGTGTGCACAGGGTCTCCCAGGGTGCGCTGAGCTGGAGCCAGTTGTCGGCGCGCCGGAGAACCTCGATCCAGTCCGACCTTGCTGGGGACCGGCTCGCTTGAAAGACCGGATACCCGTCGGCAAGGCGGACTAGACGTGCGACCATGTATGTGTGGCGTAGAAGCTCCTTGGCCGAGGTCTGGACGAGGCAGTGGCAGAGGAGAAGCGAATGTAGAGCGTCCGTCAAAAGGGGGTGGTACGTGGACCATTCGCACGTGTCCGGAAGAGCCGTGGGCTCGGAAGGCACGCTGGGGTTGATGATATCTTGAGTAGGGTAAGGGGGAAGATCTGCCGGGGGGACGGCGGCGAAGAGGTCGGAGAGGGAGTAGATAGTATGCGGCTCAAGGGAGTAAGTGGATTCTGAGGGTCTTGGGTTGCGGACTCCGTGCGCGGAAAGGTTCACGCGGTCATTGAAGTCCCTTGCGATGGGCGTGGGGAGGTTGGGCGCGTATTCGAAGTGGGAGATGAAGGACATGAAGTCCCGGAGGGCCCGCTTCGCATACGTCTTGACAAGCTTTCGCGACTCGGCCTGTCTGCGGAGGGAGTCCGAGTCCAGGTCCGGTGAACCTCGTTCGTGCGGCTCCGGCGGAAGGTTTCCATCCGAGTTCTCTGCGTCGGCATTTCCGTCTTGCTCGTGAGCCTGCGCAGCAGCAGGTACGCCGTCCGCCACGTGTTGGCAGGCCAAGGTTAGATAGGCTGTAGCACGCAGGAAGAGCAGCTGGCCTTCTAGACTGGTTGGCTGGTCCTTGTCAGCCAGAACAACATCCTGATGTCGTCTCCTGCCTCGCTGCGACTCTTGCTGCTGCTGCAGCAGCAGCACTTGTGATTCCTCGTCGCTCTGCTGGTGCGGCTGCTGGTGGATGCGACACACTGACAAGGCGAGAGTGAGGTCCTGAGCAGCCCCTTCGTAGTCATTCTTGAAGGTCTTGACGATGGCCCGGGTGCGCAGGGCCTCCCCCTCGTTGGGCCTCTCCGAGATGATCTCGGTCAGGGGCTGCAGGCTGGTAGATTCGGCCATCTGGCGCGAGGGTATCTTCTCATGAAAGAAATGTACATACTTGGCATCCGGGTCCTGGGGGCTGCGCTGCAGCACCAGGCCGCCCACCTCTTCTATCGGCGACGCGCCCTGCATGGTGGCGACGCTGCAAGCGATCTCGTCCAGGCGGTACGCGCGACCAAGCTTCTGGCTTGCCTGCTCCCTCATCCGGAACTTGCGCTCCCGGCTCAGCTTGGACCCGTGGCCGGGCCCGCCCATCATGCCGAGCGCCGACATGGACGACGCGCCGGGCATGCCGCCGTTGACGTTTGTCAGGATCGGTGAGGCGATGTCACTAGCAGCTCTCACGGCGAGGTTGGTGGCTTCGTCGACGAGCCGGCGGATCTTGACCAGGTCGAAGAGGACGGCTGGGTCGAGGGGTCGGGGTCGCGGGGTGTTGTAGTTGATGTTGGCGACCGCTTCGAGGATCTCGATTGGCATCTGGAGCCAGGGGCCGTGGAAGGAAGAGATGTATCGCCAATGCCTGGACGGGAGCATTATTAGTATGGCTAGCCAGATAGCAGCTCGGCAGAGGGGCAGACGTACTTGTTCCGACATATTATGAGGGTCTGCGCAGACGATGTCGAGGGAGCTACCTTGGGCGACCTGGAGTTCTTCTTGGACCCCCCTGTGTTGCTGCCCGCACCCGAAGGTTGTGCAAGCGTCGGCGAACCATCCTCGGGCGGCGCATCCTGCCCCTCGACGCTGGTCGCCTGCTTGCTCTTTTTCTTTGCCATTATTTCAGGGCCGCTGGGGCAGCAGCATCGAGGCTAGAGCTGATGACAGATCATTCGTTCCTCGAGTTTTGCGATCTTTAAAAAAGAAAGGTTCGATCGGGGCGAAGGGCGCAGGCTTGTAGCGCGCTGGGGGAAAAAAAGATCAACAGCGCCGATGGTTGATATGGACGGCAGCGTGGGGTATCAAGAGAGAATTCGGTCGCGTCGTCAATTGCATGGGGAATAGAGATGAAAGAGTCGATATGATGCTTTGAATAAAGGCCGGCTCGATTGTTTGATCCAAGAACTCGGCGTTTGTGAGTTTTTTAAAAACAATGTTGGCTTCAGTTGTAACTTTGTGTTTGTCCTCCCAGAGTCATCGTCCTTGTGCTTGTGGTGGTTTGTCTGCGATAGCGATCACGTGAAGGCGGAATCCGATGTTGATGAGATGAGCCTTCCCGTCGTTGACATGGAAGCCAAGGTAACCAACGGTAACCAGGAATATTTCTGTTTAAGAACTGGCGATTTTTTAGAGTCAATCGAGAGAGATATTTGTTCACTATTCACTGTTGTTGATTGACAAATTCATGGTGAATGGACGACGCAGTGCTTTTCACATGTGCCCCTCCAGTGATGTAAGTCGTTGGTATACTTTAGTAGCCAGAAACTATATCTTTCTTTGCCCCAACAATTCTTTGTGCTCCTTCGTCAGTGATTTTGTATTGGATCAAGATTGTCAACTTGAGGCTTTGGTAGATATAGTATTTATTTCGATGGCCGATCTATTATATGCAAACGCACTTTTTTTTTTCTAAACACCTTACTCCGGGTTCAGCCATATGGCCATCCATGCTGCCACGCTATGCTGGATCAACCTCGATGCAGAATGATAACTACGAAATAGCTCCATCAACCAAGGCTCCAGGTATTACAGTAGACAACGTCTAGAGGTCCTTTAAATAGTCCTCGTTAGCTGTGTCTTGGATCGTATTGGCCTCTCGCAGGGGTAGATATAGTGAGTCCTTCAACGGATCCAGTAGTGGTACCGTCTTGGTCTCCAACATGAACTCGTTGTGAAGGAAGAGGATCAGTGCTTGTATGTCGGCTTTCGTCGTCATGGCACCGAGGCTTGCGCGAACAATGCTACACAGGTTAGGTCTGGGCGGATAGTGTCGACCGGATGGCTTACCCCGTTGGCCGCTTATGGATTATGGCCATCTCGTTTGCGCCGCAGGCATGCCCGCTTGAAAACATCCTATTCCACTCCCACTCTTCATACTCGAGTGCCTTGGAAACACCGCCGGGACAGCAAACGCCTAAGGGACACACACGGTTAATAGAGCACGATGCGATACTCGTCAATCCTCATACCTCCAGCTCGGATATATACTCCGGCTTCGTTTGCAAGCCTCTCGACGTCTGTCCAGGGGACATAGGAACCATCTTGTCTCATGATATTAAAGGCAAACGTTGCCCCCTGTTTTGAAGGGTCTCCGTACAGGCAAGGGTCGTCGACATAGATCTCCACTACCGGTGAACCGTTGGGGTATTTAAGGGCCACAAGGTTCTTATAGAGAGAACGAGCAAGGTAGCAACAATGGCGAGAGATGGTATCCTGGAAGTGTGGTTAACGCATTGCGCTTCTGACCACCCTTTCTGCAACTTACCATGGAGCCGTAGAGTCGCAGATGAGTATCAATCGCTAAACCAAGTGCCAGAATGCTGTGGAATGGCAGTGTCCCATCCTCGAGGCCATCGTGAATATTCCACACATCGTACTGATCTCCTAGGCCGGGCACCTTTTTCACAATCCGGGTATCGCCGTTCAATGGAGACAGCTGAGCCACAGTTCCTCCCCCAAAATATCTTCGCAAGTTCAATACGTGCCCCGACGCCCTTCTGACAATAAGGGCACCGAGATCTGGGAATCCAAAAATCTTATAAAACGAGAGACAAGTGAAGTCAGGCGCATCGGAGGGATCATTAAACAATGACTCAAGGGAGGTCGTCATGGCCAGGGCCGCGGCGTCGAACAGAGTATAAGTGTTTCGAAGTTGAGGATGCTCTCGTATCCTCCTCAACCATCCCTTTGGTAATCGACGTCCACTGAGATTTGACTGTCCAGGATACGCGAATAGACCCAAGCCTGTCGATTTCCCCTTTCGAACTTGACTGTTGCCGGGATAGGCAAGCCATTTCTCCACACTCTCGTCGTCCTCGAAACAATGATAGTCTCCGGATGTAAGCGCTCGGACGCCTATGATGCTGGTGTGAGCCTCCCTGTGATATCCGTACCAGAAACTCTTGGTGGGAGTCTTTTCTCCAAGGTCGCGGAAACCGTCGGCAACTAGCTTAATAGCAGCCGTAGCGTTTGCGACGAATACAAGGTCGAAATGTTCAGGGTCAGCACCGAGAAAGTTGAGGGTTTTGGCCCGAATGCTGTCCACCATCTCCCCCGATAGCCTTGCGGGGAGATTCTCGGAATGCGGATTACCCCATAGATTGCTGATCATTGCATGAGAGAAGCTGCTGACGAGAGATCGAGCGTAGACGGTGGCGCCTCCATGGTCGAGATAGGCCCCTGTAAGGATGGGTCAACACGGCCGAGGGATGTATAAGGGGCAGAGGAGTACGGGAGGGAACCTCGACACACCTTGAGCCATGTTGGGATACTCGTCATCTCGAAATATTTCTACTGATGAATTATACTCCATGTCTCCCGTTCCTACCGCCAAGCTCAGAGGTAGCGCTGACAAGGTCCTTGTCTCTATCTGAAGGTAGCGCTTGTCAGTTCCTCCTGAAGGATGGATCATATTGGAACGTAGTTTGAAAGGTGAAAGACAGACAGAAAGACCAGAAACAAACGAAATGCTCAGAGGAAAGAGAAGGAGTTTGATATAGCACTAGCTTGAGATGGAGTAAAAGGTTGACTGCTCAAGATTGTACAACGTACCAGGATCGAAGGAGACATGTGCTACGCATATCAAGGGTCCAGCTTTGGTTCAGAGAGAACACTTGAGGATGCTTGATAAGCACTGAGACAGTCTTGAATGTCGGTCCAATGACGACAGAGGGAGTCTGCAGCTGGCGAGACTGATGTTGTATTATGGCTTCGAACGGAAAAGGGATTGCCAGATTCCAAATTGAGCCAAGAAACGGCACCCGTTCATCGAGGCGTAGTCGGACATATAATGGGTTGGGTCCCACGGAGTATCTTCACCCTCCTGACCAGCCACTATTGCTTCGCTTCGGAGGCCACTTCTTGATCAGGACAAGGTAGCATTGGATCTGCCCCTCTGCGCAGCGCAAACTTGACATCATGAGCAAGAGTCCCGACTCCAAGTCAGCGAGACCTTTCCAGAATGGGGCTTGGACTCGCTTTAGGCCGCCGAGCTGAGCCTGCGATGCAAGGAACCAGCGCGCCAACAATAGCACTGGAATCATGGATCCTGGGGCTGAGAAGGCAGGTGAAAAGAGTGGATTTCTCCACAGAGTCACAGGGCTGAGAGTTGGTGTGTGCTCTTCCGTTGCACATGGCTTCCATTGTGAGCCAGAGACTGCCCGGACTTATCAATATCCGGGAACCTGGTTCACAATCGGGACCTGAGGAGTTCTCGGGGCCTTTGACATGATGAAATTCGCGACATCCGAAGGGAGCTAGTTGAGGGAGCTAAGGATTGATGGCGTTGGAAGACGTTTGACTGGCATGCCAGCCACGAATGCCATCCATGCCATGCGGAGTACCAGGTGTAAAGAAACACCGGAATGATTCAGCTGCTCCCCCCACCTCAGCGATTTCCGGTGTTTTTTTTTTTTTACTCCAGGGGACCCAGACAGGCGCCGAAGCCCGTCAGCTCTAGTGAAATCCTGCATGCGCTAGGCCCGGGCCTCGACGTTGATCAACACCGATCTTGAGTGCTACTCCGTCGGAGGAGGAGGAGTTGGTCAGCACCGAAGAGAAAACGAGTCCGAGCCGTCTTTGAAGCGAGGGTATTTAAATGGGCAAGGCACATCCGTTAGAAAGCATTGCCACGGGTCCTGGTGAAACACCATTCACGCCTCCATTTGTAGTTCAGGTGAGGTGGCAACAGATGCCCAATCGGCAGCGCATCGATGACACGACATCACTGACACTCATTAAGCGCCGACATATGGTAAGAGTTGGCGGCGATGGCGTTTCAGATCTCCTAACGAGGGGGTCTTAAAATAGGGCACCTGGGCACTGTTGGAATCCATCGTTCCTGGGTAGACGGGAAGCATTGGTTTGAACACGATTCAATTGAGTCGTATAAATACCCATCATAAATTCGCCTTAGTTTGACCTACTTGATCCGTGAGGCTGCGTTGTCAAAGGTAGATCTCCTACCAGCCAGTGACAACAGAATAAGGACCCTAGGACCAACGGTTGTAGCGCTTAAAAAGTGGAAATGTAGAGACCAGGGACATGTTTATGCCACCAAAACATCCATGGATCAGGATCCTGAAACCAAAACCCTCCCCAGATCCCACGTGAATTGCCGGGTTAAACTTTGTTTCGAGGCGTCTGTCACGACGTCAACTTCTACAACACCGCATGTCACAGTTGCATTTCTCATTAAATCGAAGGATGCCTTTATTTTTCTTTTACTATCTGAGTCCTGAACTCCCGCTTAAAGCTTGCTCGCACCCTGACCAATCTCGAAATGGAATCATTTTCCTCCTCGGTGTGTACACATCGCGACTCTCAGATACCCTCACATGTTCGCAAATAACAGCCACCAAAAGTCCCATCACAGCGCAAATACTAGGGCGATGACACCCACCAAGCCCAAGTGGACCGGCACCGTCATCGCAGAGGCGGAGCTCGGGGTGGTAGGCGTCTCGGTTCCGGTCGAAGAGGGTGCAGCTCCTCCAGTCTTGGTGCCCGAGGCACCGGGCGTCTTCGCGCCGGAGCCGGTAGGTGTTCGCGTCTCCGGGTTGATTGTTTCTGTGGGAGTCGGCAGATACGCCGGTGCGGTGTAGGACCCGTTGGCATCCGGGCGCTCGATCAGAGAGACAAAGTTGGCGCACGTCAGGCGAGTCTTGTTGGCGTAGTGCAGGACAAAGGAGCGGTTGCCAAAGAAGGCGCCGATGCCCTTCTTGGTCGAGGCGTAGTAGTCGATGTACTCGGCCTCAAAGGGGTCGCTCTCGATCTTGCCGTGCTTGCCGCTCAGATCTCCGACCTGGCAGGACGCAGGGTCCTTTGCATCGCAGGGGGGATCCTCGCCGCGCTCGAAAGGGTCGAGATGCGCAAGGGTCTTGGTACAGTTGCCATCCTCAGGAACGGGATCAACATGGATATGGTAGGCTGCATGGCTGTTAGGAATGTCGCTGACGTTTGACAATCACCGGGGAGACTTACTGAAGGGGCCGCCCTCCTTGGGAAGGTTGCTGAACTTGACCTTGAACTGGACGCCGGCTCCGCTATCGGCTGCCATGGCCCAGATGTAGCCCTTAACGTTGCCATCGAGCGCGGCATCCTTGAAGAAGCGGTCCTTGGGGAGAGTGGCCTTGTAATCGACTCCAGGCGGGTTATCCAGCACCTTGGTGGCATCCTCGCCAATGACCTGGCCGACAAGGCCGGTGAACAAAACGGCCAGAACAGCGTGGGCTCGCATTTTGAAAAGAGGGTGGTCGATCGGTTCGGAAATGAGATGGCGTATGCGTGCAGTGTAAGCGATAGCTGGCTGGCGGGCTACGACGTGGAGAGAGGTAAGGCAGGTATGGAGGTTGAAGGAATAAAGGTGAGCGAGTGAGAAGGACCTCTTGGGTCAAATGGTTGGGGCTAGCCCGGATGTGAATCAATGAAGGGATGCGGTGCCTGACTCAGAGGGAAAAAGATGAGGTCGATGCGAGGAGATCAGGAAGAAGCAAGCTGGCAAAAGCGGCAAGTCGACGCTATATAGTGGCGAGCGTCATCGCTGCCGTTGGCGGGCGGCTGGCGTTTGACTGGGTTACGAGCCAGAGCTGGGCTGGGCTGGGCTAGGCCAAGGCACGCTTGTCTAGCGGCATAAACGAGGGGGAGCCCTGGTGCTGATTATACGACCAAAACTAGCAAATCCAACAAGAGGCTCTGCCGCATCTTGACGAGCCCTCTGACCCCCCCACGAATGGATGCTCAGCTACAAACGCGGGGAAAGACTACATCAGGGCCAAGGGCGTCAGCGGTGATGGATGCCACGCCCAGCAACCGACAGGTCTCTTTGTGCTGGCATCTCGGCCCAGCGATTGGTGGTGACGGGCCGGGGGCAAGCGGGAGCCCGTATTCACTGGCGACGTGGCTTGCCTGTTTCAACCATCTGTTCTCGCGATTGATTGAACGGCTACGACGGCTTGTCTCTGCACAGCACTCACTTCAGCCTATGGCCCGTGTTTGCTCCCCATGCGGGCTTGGTTCCTTCTCTCTTTTTGTTTCTGGAGCACAGTGGCAGTGCATCGCTGACAGTCCGTGACGGGATGGGGGGAAGGGAGGGTTGCGCAACCTCACACAGCGTCAACCAAAGTGCATGACTTTTAAGATGCTATATTGGTTGTCGCACGCAGGCGAGAAACCGATGCGTAATGATAGCATCACGCATTGCCCTTTTGGAAGTGCCCTTGGCTGCCTCACGATCCGAGTTCCGTTCTGTTGGGACTTGCAGTCGAGATTGAGTGATGTCGGGGTGCGGGATAGCAAGCTAAGGGCTCGATGGGGAAAGGATCATCTCTCTGACAGCAGACTGGATCAAGAGCCCTTCATCGCAATTGAATCTTCATGATCAAGTGAAGAAAATTTGCAAAGTGGCAGATTATGAAGAACAGGATGCGTGAGATGGACTTCCGGGTTGGCTCGGGAGGCGTTTCGTCTCGTTTCGTTTCGTCTTGAGCCCCCCTGGCCATGTTCCTGGAAGCCATTGGGCGCGTGGCATGTCCAGAGGCCGTCAGCACTCAACGCCAAGGTCGCTTGCGGCACCAATGCCGTCTCGAATCGTCTTTACCCTCTTAGAGAAGGCACTAACCGCTTCAATCGGCATCAGCCTCACCCCTAGCATCCCAATAGCTTGGCCAAAAGAGTCCTGGCGGCAGGGGACCGATCCAGTAGCCTCTCATGGCCTAGGACAAAAGCAGCTGGTATCAAACTTTCGTTTAAAGGAGCGTTTGCTGGCTGCCGTGAGAGCGTGGCTCCTTTGAGAATGATGCTTTAGGGAATACGAATTGCTCGTCGGGTTTGCCTTTAGACCGCTGGAAGAGTATCTTGATTTCCTGTTACGTACGTGCTCAGCCGAATTCCGTCCTGGAACGGGGCGTGGCGTCCTGAGTTACCATCACAGGATGCTTAACAAACCCTATTCGTGGGAGCCGGCATCGAAAAGATGGGTAAATCGTTGCAAAGTGGCTTTATCGGATCTGAAGAGATAGAGCTGGAAAACTAGGAAAACGATGAAAGCTGTTGAACACTGCCCGTTTCTGAGCGCTATCCTAGTAGCTTAGGTACCGTACCTAGGTAGTGGATATTATGGCGGGTGCGCTGCTGTGGCGCAGCATTCCGCTAATAATGTGGCGCACATTCCAGCCTTACCCATGAGGCAGGAAACTCGCCAGGAGCTTAAACAGCAACACATTGACGCATCACCAAGCAAGCAGCCTCAAGCTCTCAGCATCGACGCCGCCAATACCAATCCACGTTCGAACGCACGCCGAAATTTCGCTCGCTTATCTCACACGAAGCTTATATAACTTGTGCCCACCATGAAGCCCGTCGTCAGCGCGTTCAACGCCTGGTCTTGGTGCGCCAATCCCACTCGTCCCAACTTCATCTCGATATAAAGGCTAACATCCAGTTCTCCAGCACCATCATCTCCGTCTTTGCCATCATCATCCTTAGCATTCTCGCCGTCCTGTACCGAACTGGACACGAGGAGTTTACCGGCGGCGTGGACGACCCCGATGATGGCAAGGCCGTGTCAGGCACCATCTTCACTGCGGTCCTTGTATATGTTGTAGGTGTTCCTGGCGCGGGGTTTCATTCGAGGAGTTGGAATATGTCCTTGATCGCTTGTTCTCTTCTCGTCCATATGCTCATCAGCTGACTGTCGCAGGCGTTCTTCATCTTCTGCGGTATCCAAGGTCTCCTCCACGCCCGAGAAAGCCGACGAGGCGCGATCGCTCTGTAACAATACAACTTCCGGGGGCTAGAGTACGACGCGGAACCTGGCGTTCTGGGATCGATTTGAATTTGGGCTGGCATTGTATTTGAAAGACGAGTGTAATTCTGCGGTTGACCAAGGAAACGTCGCATGGGTTGTCAATCAAGAAGCGCGGGCTCGGTGGAGAGCTCACCATGTACGGAGTATTCGATTGCTTAGACGGATCACAGACATTATTGTATCAAACTTGGACATAACATCTACATCTCAAGTTTTGAAGTTCGATTGTTGGCTGCCAGGGCAGGTAGGATTGATTTGACCTGGGTCAAGACCTCTGGCAGTCATTGTCTCTGGACTTTACGTTCAGGACATCTTTCAATATACAATGCTGACGAGCTGAATAAGGTGTTTATCGCCTATGCGTCAGCGTTTGCCTCACGGGGTCTCACGGCCGGACTTCCGTCCACATTTGCAGCTCCGTCGGCGGTCGGGCATTACAACCAAGCCTCCCGACCGGCGTGGTGGGGCCGCTCCGGATGCTTCCCGAAGGACGGAAACTTGTGGCATGCGGCTATAGCCGTTTGTGACAGATCAATTGCTTCTACGTTACGATAGAAGAGCTCATGCGGGCAGGAAGGCGGTATCAAATATCTGCCCCCCCTCTTTTTGACGTGGAGGTATCGTCATCCTCGTGTGGTGAAAGCGACATTGATGGAGAGCCTTGGATCAACACCATGACGCCGTACATTAGCACAATCACGATCACGATTGGCCATGTCTTCGGAGATTTCCCCAACGTTCTGAGGGAGAAGGAGATAAAAGTAAAAAGCTGTTAGCACGATCGTTATTGCTTGGCTGAGGACATTTGCCCCGTAATGTGACGAGTTCTCAGACCCTGACTTTTATGTCGTCATCGATCGATCACCACCAGGAGCCGGATTGAAAGGTCCGCTATATTGATAGCGAGTAGATATTAAACCGAAGGAGAGGTTCTTTGTAGATGCTCTGAGGATTGTCTTTTTTTTTTTTCTTTTAACAAAGTTATTGAACAATTGACTGACAACAACCCGTCAAAATGACGACTCAGGAGTTCCACAAAGGTATTGCTCTCATCCGCGGCAAACTGCCGTTCCCAAGACATAAATACTAATAATATACTAGAGAATGATATTCCTGTCTCCTACCAGGACTTTCCCGGCAAGGGCCATGACATGCCCGACCCCCAACCCGTCCAGGACAAGCTTCCCGAAGCCGGAGGAAACGAGAGGACATATAAGCCTTCTGGAAAGCTCAAGGGCAAGAGAGCCATTATTACAGGAGGCGACAGCGGAATTGGCGCCGCTTCAGCTCTTCTGTTTGGGCGAGAGGGTGTCTCGGATATAGTCATCGCGTATTTGCCAGACGAGGAGAAGGACGCACAAGACACCAAGAAGCAGGTGGAAAAAGAGGGTGCAAAGGTCCATCTCATCTCTCTCGACCTGTCGAAACGCGAGAACTGTCAAAAGCTGGTCGAGTTTGCTGTGAAGAAGATGAAGGGGATTGACATTCTCTTCAACAATGCTGCCTGTGAGTGCATCTGACGGGTCGTCACAGAAGTGTACTGACAACACCCCAGACCAGATGATGGTTGAGGATATCCAAGATCTGTCCGAGGACCAATGGGTTCACACCTTCAACATCAACATCCACTCCTTCTTCTACGTTGCCAAGTATTCCCTGCCGCATATGAAGGCGGGAGCCACCATCATCAACAACGCATCCATCAATGCCTACATCGGACGCCCCGATCTCCTCGACTACACCTCTACAAAGGGCGCCATCATTTCGTTTACTCGGGGCCTGAGTAATCAGTATGTCGGCAAGGGCATCCGTGTCAATGCTGTTGCGCCAGGGCCTGGTATGTACCATGACTTGAACTTGTTTCTGCTTCACGTAGCTAACCTCTCCCACAGTGTGGACGCCCCTCATTCCTGCTACGATGAACGAAAAGGCACAGAAGGAGTTTACGAGCCCTATGGGGCGACCTGCGCAGCCATCAGAGATTGCCACCTGCGTAGTCTTCCTGGCGTCGAGTGATAGCTCGTGTGTTTCTGGACAGACGATTCACTGCAATGGCGGTGTTGTTGTGAATGGATAAGCATGTGCCGCAAAAAGATATAATGACTTGGGTAGTTGATTATGACATGAAAATGAAATATTAATCTGAGCTTGGTGAATTTTGAACTTGATGGCTTGCCTGATGAAGTATGATGGCGGACCGTGCGATCTGCTCCTGACACCGTACTCTGGACCTCTACAGCTCGATAGGTTTCAGCGAACGACTCGTGCCGCAGCTGACAATTCTCTATTCTCTTTTATCAACTTGCAATCGCACCAGGCCCTCTTTTATTCTTAAGAGTGTATTCTTTTTGAGCCCCACAAGAGACTTGCCATGTACGATTTCTCAGGCCCCAGCCTATTACCGCGGCCTGAAGAATGTCAGAAATAACGGCTGACATTGAGTGAGATGATAGCATCAACCCACAGTGCACCCGATCATCCATTATGCGACTCCTGAACATACATACCCTGGAACTAGAGTTCTTTGCCGGCCAAGAGGTACCACGATATGCTGCTCTATCTCACGTGTGGGGAGCCGATGAGGTGACGTTCGAGGACATATGCTCCGCCAGTCGAGACCATGTGTTGCAGGAGAGTCGTTACAAGAAAATACGCGAGAGCTGCAAGGCAGTGCAATCTTTGAGGCTGGACTATCTATGGATCGACACGTGCTGCATCGACAAAAGCAGTAGCGCCGAGCTTTCAGAGGCTATCAACTCCATGTTTCGCTGGTATGCCGAATCAGCCGTCTGCATCGCCTTGCTCGAGGATGTCTTCGCCGCGGAATACCAGGACGAGAGCAGGCTCGTGTTTCAGGGCAGTCGTTGGTTCACTAGAGGCTGGACCCTCCAGGAACTCATTGCTCCCGGCAAAGTCATCTTCTACAGGCAAGACTGGAAGCGACTCGGCGACAGGGCCGAACTTAAGAAGGACATTAGCTACGTTACCGGTATTCCGGAAGATCTTCTCGACACGACGCATCACATGGCGGAGAACAGAAGAAGGCAGCTCCATCAGCTTTCCGTCGCCGAGAAGATGTACTGGGCCGCAAGACGAGAGACAACTCGCCCCGAAGATATGGCTTACTGTCTCTTGGGCATATTCGATATCAACATGCCTCTTCTCTATGGAGAGGGACAGGTCAAGGCGTTTAAGCGACTTCAAGAGGAGATTATCAAATCCACCGACGATGAATCTATATACGCATGGCGGCAACCTCGGTACCGAGCAGAAGGACGGTATTACTGGGGTCTTCTCGCCGACAGCCCTTCGGCATTCGACATTGACCACGCTTCGCAAGATCTGAATGGCTTGGTTCCAAAGAGGTCGAAATACCTATCCCTTCGCTCGGGGGCTGCGCCGTCCATGACGAACCGAGGCTTGGACTTAGAACTCTCTTTGTCGCCGCTTCCAATAGACAAGTCGGGAACCATCTTCTTGGCCTTCTTGAACTGCGAATTCAGAAGGGGTCAAGCATCTGTCAATCCAGCCATACTACTTCAAAGAGCCGCATGGGACAAGGACTCTCATTTCGTGCGGATACGTCCAGATATCCTGGCGCTTTGCATGATGAACAGCGTCGTTCTTCCTGACGAGCTCTTAAACATGATGAAAAAGGGCGAGACTGAATCTCTCAAAGAGGCTATTCCGCGTCAGATCTTTGTTCCCCACGACACAGTAGACCTCAGGTATCTCAAAGGCGTCATCTTCCGCCCCGAGGTAAAGGGTGTCAAGAAAGACGACGGCCCTATCATCCGAGTGCGCTCTCGGTCGCCGACGTGGCAGCACTTTGTCGACACCTCCAAGGGACCCTCTGGATCACCGGAATCATACGTGATCAACTTCGACCTGGCACCCGGCCCTACTCTGGGGTCTCTGCAGAAGCCCATGGTCCTCGGGGTGCTGGAACTTGACCTCGGCAGCCCGGATTGCAAGCAGTGTCTGGTGGTGGGATTGGAGCCCTTGCTGGCGAACCCGTTCCATACTGCGCCTCTTTACTTTTTGCCGTGGTATGCGTTTGAAGAGCATTCTCGGATTGCGAACCAGGACTTTAGTGGCGTGCTGGACAAGGAGCAGCGGAGGTTAGAATGGCGGCTGCCGGAAACATTAAAGGCTAAGATTGGGATCGAGAGCAGGTACTCGAGCCTGTTCTATAGCTTGACGTTAGAGATGGAGGCTAGACGAAGAAGTATCACTTGGTTCTAAGGATTCAATGAAGAATAGATGATATTAAACACAACGCTCTAGTATATAAACTATAGCTCTTGAAAGGTCCTTTGGTACAATGCTACTTACCCCCTGTCATGATTCAGCAGCAGGTGTCATCTCCAGCCTAGTATGAACAGATTCCGGCACATCGAAGAGCTTCTCTTCAAAGATGAGACCTAACTGCAAGAGTTCCTCCTCGCTAATATCAGGCCGTTCGTCAAGTACCCTCTTCAACTCGCGGGCCTTGTCCGTGACATCCTCAATCTCCGCAATCCACTCGTTCGCCCACTGGTCACTCAAGGCCCCAGGGATCCCAATCTGAATGCTTCTGTAGGGCAGAACTCCAAGTCCGGGCGTCCGCTCAGGATCCCACTGGATCCTCACATCACTCGTCTTCTCACGCTTCGCGCCTGGACCTTCTTGGGACTTCTTGGCATGGCTGGACAGCACTCCACGCTCGAGGAGGCCGATGAAGTGTTCGTGTTTCATGCGGATGGCGAGAATACGGGATTGACCGGCATCCTTGAAGGAGTAGCCGGCTCGGTACATCATCCACGCCCAGCTGGGCTTGATCCATGTCATGCGGCCGGGCTTGAAGTCGGGGGAGGCGTTGAGCTTTTGGGCGGTGACGGCGGCTCTGGCGATGGAGTCTTTGTAGGCTTGGTATACTGTTATGGTGGTGTCGTCGTAGTGGGCGCGGATTTGGCGGTAGGGGGTTGATGGATTTGGGGGAGTTGAAGATGTCATGATGAAAGTGATAGCATAGACGTCAGAGAGTGATAAGATTTAATGTGCTAAGAAGCTAGTAAAAGAGCAGTATATTGATAGCACGTCTTTTTTTAATGAACTACAAAGTTGAGGTCCTAGATTTAAATATACATATCCCTCAGTATGAATATTCAGCTACCATTCAGCCTTGTGAGGATGAGTCTTTCGGCGAGACTAGAGGCGCCACAGTTGGTGTTGAATCGTCTTTCAGCTTCCTTCAGCTGAAAAACACACATATTTTAGATCTTTGGTTATCCAAGAAGGATATAGAAGAGAAATAAACTAATGGACTATAAGATCTAAAATGTGCATAATACTTGTTTCAAAAAGTATTTGCATTTGAACAGCATCAATCTCATGCTTCATGCACAAGGTTCCTTTATCGTGGGACATTGTTCAAGTTGTTGCAGGCGACGTCACAGCCCCAAACGCCCACTAAACACAAGGCAGACCCGCTGTAGAATAATCAACGCCCGGGCCGGGTCTTGCTGAGACGCTAGGGGCTAACCTACTACCCCACTTCCTCCCTCGTCCGGCTTCAACAAGAGCCCGCCTGACCATGACCCGCCAAGCTTATTAGTGGAGGCAGCCGCTGAGATGGGGAGGGGTCCTTCCTGCCTGCTTGGTGCAGCTCCCAGTCGTAACTCAAGGCTCAGCAAGCTCAGGCTGGATTTGACTTAGAGTTGTCTAGAACATAAACGCTGACTCGGCAACATCTCCAGCAGCCACCCTCAAAACTCTCGACCGCTTGCTGCTTGGCTGTCTTTTACAACAAATCCCCCCCGTACTTCCAAACGCCCTTGAACCGGCACCCGCTCCTCGCTCATCCCGCTGAGCTTCG